>CABHPR010134534.1:0-26700 GCA_902168415.1 Peromyscus melanophrys | reverse complement strand
CTCTCTCTCTCTCTCTCTCTCTCTCTCTCTCTCTCTCTCTCTCTCCTCTCTCTCTCCATGCGAACCTGTAACCCCATAATCTAAATGCAAATGTCGAGGTGTCATAGCTGCATCATGGTTTGACAATGCTGATGGGAAACACAATAAACACTGAGGCAAACACACTAGTCAGAAGGAAAGTAAATTAATAGTACAGCTTAGCTGGGCTCACAAATGAATCACTCCAAAAAGCAATTTTGTCCTGTTGCAAAATGAGATAAACACCTACTTGCCGGTTATTTTAGGAATAACACAAATCAACCCATCTGTCTTCCTTCAGTGGCACTCATCATACATTTTTAAAGTTATCACTTCCTGAAGAGTCATCCCATTGATGCCAGCAGACACTTTATGTTGACAGTCTATGGCATGACCCACAATCCCGGTGTCATTCCGGAGCAGCCTGGCAACCCTGAACTACTACATGTCTGAGCTGAAAGTGACTTGTTCTCCAGACAGCGGGGCGGTAGGTGGGGGGGGGAGGGGGCTGTGGAGAGAACCTGGGGTTGCTGGCCAGATACGGTCTTCAAATGACATTGGCGAGAGAGCTGAAGGTAGAAGCGCCTTTTGAAAAGAGGATATGTAAATGTTAGCACAAAGAACAATTTACTGCAAACCAAATGACTAATCAATATCTGATCGCAGGACAGACTGTCCAGCAGGGCTGTCAGGCTCATATTCAATGTCTGATGGGAGAGGCTTGAAAGAGAGACTGCTGGGTTGGAATTTTACTTGCCTTTTTTTGTATTCAGACATAAATAAGCTTGCTGATCATATCACTGTCTCAGATTTATGGTAAACACACGAGAGCACAAGAATTCCAGAAAATGTCCCTGAGTTTTTGCGATTCCTTGGAGCAAATATTTCATACACCCTCCTTGAATAGAAGGAATCCGAATGAACAGGAGCCCAGAAGGACCCTGCAATCATGGGAAGGAGCTAGACATCATAGAAGATGCTAGGTTAGAATACCTGAAGCTCGGAGTAAAACTGAAAAGTCCTGTGAATGTGTTTTATGACCAGCAAGCTGCCTGCAGAATAATGATCATCTGTTATATAGTGTCCAACACAATGGTATTTCACACATCTTAAATTAGTCAGGATGGGGACCACATAATTAACTCCTACTTATTGTTATCATTCTGGGCCCTTGAGAAGCTCACCAGTCTCTTCCTCCATAAAAGCACCAACAAAATGCCTATAAATTCAATGTTGCTACTGTGAGTTCACTGAGGTTGCCTTCCATTGGCAGCTCAAGAGTGATCTCCATGCAAGTACCCACTAAATTTCTCATGATATAATCTGGAGCTATGGACCCCAGGCCTCTGAGTCTTCCAGCAGAGTCCTTATATACCCCAAAGCACCCACCACTGGTCCTGAAGACATCAACCTGAGATCCCTTCATCTAGCAAGGCAATTCTGCAAGGCAAGCAACCTGTCTGTTTGCAACCAAGGCTTTGATGGAAATTTCTATCCCTTCTACCCCTGCCCTTCTTTTTCCTTCTCTGCATCTTATCATTTATATTGGTAATTATCTCTTCAGGGAAGCTAATGATTTCCAATTAATAGCATCAAATATACAAAGTTGCTGAAAAGTTACCCAAACTCTTGAAGATCCCCACAAAAAATCTGAGCCAGAAAGTAGAGACCTCACATGCTGAGGATATTAAACACTGCTTTTGGTAATAGGAGACCACTGGGTCCTTGGTTTCTTCAGGGAAGGCTGCTAGGAGTGGCCCCTGTAGTAAGCATGTGGCCCTCCCACCTCATGAGCAGGGCCTCTCAAGTCTCCTTGAATAAGTAAATCAGTACAGACCTTCCCTTGCCTCAATAACACTGAAATCTCAAAAAAGCAAGGTGAGCTGAGAAATACAGTTCTTGGACTGCTTTGACTGCCCAGATCTGAAATAAAGGTGGTTCTTTAATCCTCAGAATGACCTACTGAAGTAGCCACAATTTTCTTCTACTTCTTCACAGGTAAGGGGAAAGAACCTTAGATCAGAAAGCTGAGGTACTCCCTAGGTCATGACTAACCACTGTAACTGACACAAGCAGGGTCAAGTCCGGATCTTACTGGCTTAGTGACCTAGTGCAGATGCCAACAGCACCTCAGTAACCAGTTCAGTGCCAACTGTGCCTCATTTAACAATGGCTAATTTCTCCCAGTGGTAAATATTGAGACAGGAATTTAAGCATTGGCTGATCCTGGCTACTCAAAACGTGTGGCACACACACACACACACACACACACAGAGAGAGAGAGAGAGAGAGAGAGAGAGAGAGAGAGAGAGATTTCAATTTCATTTGGATAAATTGATTCAAAGTCTCTCCAAGCTAACTAGTCAGCAATGCCCTTTGCAGTATAAAGCTATACAAAAGGATAAAATCATGTCTCTAGCTCCTTAACTTTAAATGTACTTCATGACAGGAAACAGACTGACTGGGACATGTGACCTCAAAAGGACTGAGAGGAAGCCTGGTAGCAGGATGAGCTGCCTACTTTTCTGAGTCACCTTAGGACAAATGAGTCTCCAACATGAGGAGGCAGGAACAAGGTGAGTTTCCCTGGCCCTTTTTCCCTGCCTGCAGATGATGTCTCAGGGGTCATCTTATGATGGCAGAAAGCACCAGAAGATTGCCCAGGGAACATCAAACAGTCTAGCAAGGGCATACCAGGGCTGTACCAGGAGTCTGACAACATCACTGATAATTGCAGTTTCCTGAGGACTCCATGTGTTCCCACAGCCCGTACCGTAACTTTCATTTCTGGAGTCTCACGTCTCTGTTCCAGTGAAGGAGTCCTCACAGGAGCTGGCTGCCCCACCAGTTTCTCAAATACAATTATTTTTATGATGAGGTTCAAGGAAGCTCAGGGCATCAAGAGGACTTCTCAGATCAATATCATGTTCACAGCCCTTCTCTCCAGCTCCCATCTGTTAAAGGACGAGTCAGCCTGGGTGGCCGTTTTCCATCCCTGAACCACGCTGTAGGTCAGCAGCTGCCCTGCCTGCCTCTCTGTAGTGCAGGTGACCTGCCGAAGTCCTGGATCACAGCTGACTAAATGAACTGGATAATTAAAAGAGGGGATGAGCCATGCCTGGAGATTCTGTTTGCCTCATCGAGAACACTGTGCCCTTTTTATCAATCTACTTGGGGTTTTGTTTTTATTTTTCTCTCTTTGAAAAATGATTAGCCTTGAAAAACTTCCTAAGCATGGCACCATCCACCATTAGCTGTCAAGGCCAAAGTCTTTAAGAAGTTTTAAATGGCTTTGTACTTAGAAAACTCTAATAAAAGCTAGGAAAGGGAGCACGGAGATCAGTAACTTTTTGTGCATCATAAACCAAAGCACCAAAGTTTTCTAAAATTTTAATGTTTGTATAACAATAACGTGTTTGTCTTAAAATGTATGTATGATCTGGTAAGGATGAAGGTGGGAACAGAAATGAATCATCCTTTGGTGATTGTTGTCCCTGTTCAGTTTTCAAAAATCATACAATTAAGTTATGTATGTTTATATACACACATGCTTATATATCACCATACACATGCATGTACATATGCATATATGTAGAGATACACTGTGCGTGTTGAGAGTGAAGGAGCAGAGGGGGGTGGTCATCAGTTACATGAAAGTATAACTTCCTAGGTTCTGTCAGCATTTTACATTTCTTCCAGGAGAAACTTAAATAAGGAAGGATGCTAAATTGAGCCTGAAAGAGAACTCCTTCTCTCCTCATTGTACAGTGCTCAGAGGCACCAGGGAGGTGGGGTTCTATGGTTCTGGGTGGATAAGGCACATAAAAATGATGACTGCATCAGCAAGGGTGACTTTAGACAAAGATAATACAGTCATAACAACAGAAATGCAAAACATCCAGCCAGAAAGGACCAACAGGACCCCCCAAAAGCCTGAATAAGTCCCTCAGAATAGAATCAATTTCAGAAAAGTAGCCAGGGCTTGGCCCGCGCTTATCATAGCTCTGTAACTAATGTTTGCTCCAAATAGAAATTTCAAATCCTTCTGCTGATCTTCCTCTTATCCATTTGTCTCCAAACCTTAACTAGAACCCCTTAGTATCCTCCATGAACATGTGCAGATGGGAAGAGATACGACCAAGAGAGGCCAGCACTCCTGTACTCATCAGACTCTGATCTTGGGAAGCATGTTTCCATCAATGTCATCTATAGGCTAGCATGATGCCAGACAGCCTCATCCAAATTCAAGCCTGCCATTCATGAGTTTCGGACCAATGACTTGGGGTCACTGTGAGTCAGTTTGTGCCTCTATATAATGGAATGGTGATACTTCTCTATAATGGGATAGGTGGTACATCTCATATGGAGCACTGTGAAAAACCAAATAAATTGATACCTGACTATAAAGTCCTGACGAGAATGAATCACAAATAGTTCTCTAAAAATGGCATTAAATTCACTATTATTATGTTGGTAGAAGAGTGAATTGTGTGTTCAACTCTGAAAAGTTGAATGTCGATAACAAAAGGAACTAAGGCTGATCTCAGTGCCCAGTATCCAAGTTAACACTCACGTTTATCACATCATATACATACAACGCATGTGCATATGCGTCCAGTGAGAAAAATGACTTACCACTGGACAAGTGATGCTAAAATCAGTGTGTATGCACACTTGGGACAGTGGCTAACTTTTGTTCAATTTTCCTTCATGTTATTAGACACATTTAGATGAATTCAACAGAAATAATTCTATGTCTCCTCTCTCTTCAACACAACTTGGGCCCAGCTCTGCAAAACCTTTGCTGACTTCCCTGCAGCAGAAATAAAACTCCAAGATTTTTTTTGATTAAATGAAGCAGGAAGACATAACCAACCAACAAAGCCACACTAAGACAATGACCACAGAAAGTAACAAAACACCTGTCTATCTCAAAGCCTGCTCTATTTTCCAGCTCTTCCTTGGTGATATGCTTATCTCTCTCTGCTGGCCACACATCTACTTGGGTACTCAGAACACAGCTCTTCTTTCATAAATGTTCGCCTAGTGAACAAAGAAAAAGATTGATGTCTGAAGAAGGGTTTACAAGTACCAGTCTGAGTACTGAAGTTGTAGCTAGCGCACACACACACACACACACACACACACACACACACACACACACACACACACACACAAAGCACAATTCACTGGTGGATCTAAAAACATTAGAAGCTGAGTAACTAATTCCACCATCACCCTACACAACTATTCTCAGTCAACAGAGGTTAATGAATATCCAGGAAGTGCCAGGCAGGGTTCTGGGAACATATACTCTCCAATAAGCAAGACACAGTCTCTGCTCTTATAGAGCAATGATGCTAGGCAGGAGGCCTATAGAGTCAGTCTATCAATAGCTATTCTGCAAAATGGCATGTGCTAGGAGAGAGAGCTTTCACACTATACAGAAAAAGAGATGGCATTCATCCTTCCAGTGATGTCTCTAATTAGACTGGATGAAAGGAAGGAAGCACTTTCTTTGGTTCTGTTTCACCTTCTTTAATTTACATAACTAGCCAAACAAAACCACACTTTGTTAAAACATTACAATTTAAAAACAAAAACTAAGATGTCCAAAGGCATTCTAAAGGCCTCCTTCTTTTTAAATATTGGTTTTTGAGGAGCTTAACCCACATATTCATGTGGAAGATGATATCAGAAAGGAAGCTGATTTTCTTAAATACCTTGAAAGGAACCATTCTGTGTGTGTGCAGACACACACACACACACACACACACACACACACACACACACACACACAGGAACTGAGCAAGTGAGCTGAGGCTCTGCAAGGTGATGAGGACTCATCTTGCTGAACCCTTAAGACCAGCCTCTCTATATGAGCATCCTCAGCAGTAATGAACCCCATTTATGTGAGTGAACACAACACAATGAAGCTTGTCACTAATCCATACTCGTCATCTGCCTTCAGCTTTTTCTGAGTGCTGAGGACACTTTGCATGAATTATCTCGGTGAATCTTTTCAAACATCCCTATGAGGGTACTTCTAGGACTAGCCCCGTTTTGAGAAAATGCAGACTGTGGCAGACACATTGACTGTTAAACAGTATTGTGCGGGTTTAGACTCTTGAAAGTGGTGGAGTCCAGTCCATCTTCCACTCATCAATTATCCTCATAACTTTGTGAAGCTTCGTATACAGAGCAAAGAAAGAAAAAAAACCTCCAGTATCAAAAATGATCACTGAACTTCATTTGGGTTTGTGAAAAGGCCATCATTGCTGGGAAGCCTGTTATGATGATCTCCTGGAGCCCCGGTGTCTCTGCTGGGACAATAAACAGCATTCCCCTCTAAGTAGTTAAGCAGAACAGAGCTCCCTAGGCCTGCAGTGGCTGCTAACAACGCTGTCACCCCCACATTGTTTAGTCAGCGTTTGTTCCTCAATGACTTTCTTCTCTTGCTATGTGCTTAGGTTATCGAGAGAAATCCGAGTGCCTGCTAATGCAGAGCATAGCTCATGTGAAATGTTTGCTTCCTACCTTCTGCTCTCCCGGAACTGACCTTCCCACCAGGGGCCTGAAGGTAAAGCTTCATGCGATTTCACGCTCCATTCAAAATCTGGTGGAAGGGCTTTCCCACATATTCCTACTCAGATTTTTTTTTCCTCCTAGACAAACAGCATCCTTTCAAGGGTTCCTCAGGCACCTTCCTCACTTGACCTACCTAATTTAGAGCAGTCCCCCGTGCCATCTTGGTCACAGTGCTGTTCTGTGACAGCTAATACATACGCATACATTACTGCTGACATTTAAAAACATCCCCAACAGTTTGCGTGAGGACGTGGTAAACAGATGCTATGGGATTTTTTACCCATTATCAGTCATCTCTGAAGACGGCAGTCAAGTGACAGGTTTTTGAGACTTCTCGGTCTAACAGCAAGAGATTTATTTTTAATAGAATATTGATATTATGGTGCAAAATTATATTTGGTGTTTACTCTCTCCCCCTTCCAGCAACACAGTTCAGCTTGGTGGGTTAGCGTGAGGCCCAGGGACCCTCTAGTCTCTCCGTAACTCTGTTGTGGCTTTTTTTTTCCTGGGGAGGGGGGAGTCACAGACTTTTATGAACTGTCTGATTAAAGCGCCTCCATCTGAATGCAGATTAAAAGTTCCAACACCTGAGAGCTCAAATCCAATGAATATTTATACCCCAAACCAGCAGATGAATACACTCTAAATCTTCAAATGCAAGTCTAGTCATGGGTTTTATCTTATTTTAGGACTTACTTTTTATTAAAATGAACTCTTGCATATTTACACTACAGAAATAAATGTTATTTGCAAGCACAATGCAGTAGAAACCTTACAAAATACATGGCCTGAGGGAAAGCAACTTTGCTCTTTGGGCAAAGATTTTATTTCTTTCTCGGGTCTTCCTTGAAGAGGAGTTTTGGTATAATTTGAGACCCAGAAAATACATTCATTTGGAAAGAGCATTTGTTTAGTGACCCCCAAAAATCTTATGGGACCTTCCCCGCAAGGCACAGATTTTGTTTATTTAACAATTTCTCAGCGTCGTCTTAACAAGTTGATTTGTCTCTCTGTCCTGTGGCTTAACACATTTTGGGTTTATGTTTAATGTCCCACCTGACAGTTGCCAGACGCTCCTTGTAGTAGAACAAGGAGCGAGCTCAAAGTGTACCCTGAGGTCACTGTCTGCTCCTCAGTCTACATTACAGTACATCCATGCTGGCCCTCAGAATGATGATCTGGAAGAAATGGTCAAGTTTGTAGTCAGGTAACAGTCTGAGGAGGCCCATACTACAGTTCCTTACCTGTCTTCTTCAGTAGCGCAGGGGAAGTAAATATTGTCATGAAATAATACCATAGGTGAGTAAATGATCCCTAAACAGGTCTGAAGTTACCCCCAGGCTTTCCCTAATCGCCTCACAACCTTTTGCTGTTTGTTAATATGTAAGAGACCCCCAAATGAAAGGCCAAATGGGGTTATCAGAATTAACTTCTGGTTGAACCCACCCACATCTTGAGACACCCAACCCCTCGCATTCCAAGGGCTCAGAATGTGCAAATCTGCAATTCCACTCTGACTTACTCCTTCTTTTTCATAAAGTAAGCTCAAAGATGAATGTTTACAAATCAAGCCAGTCATCATTTCTTCATTTTAATGCTTAAACGCTTCATTTTGATTGCTGTCTTTTTGACATTTCACCAAGGAAATATGTTTGTGTGTTCGCAGTGCCATTGAATCAGCAATTAGACCTCCATATTCCAGATGTCATGAGACTTTTCGATGCATCTCCCAATAAAATTTATTTCTGAACTTTGAGAAAGAAAAAAAAAGATGTACTTTGTATAAATTAGGCACATTATCCACATTTTTCTAATTGCTGTGTATGCACAGTAAGGGCTTCTGAAGCTACTGATTCAAGGATTTCCCATCATTCTAAATAATAATTTTTTCTTGCAGTTTTTCATACAAGTTTTAATGGGAACAATGTGTACATTTTGATTCACTAAGATTTCTTCAGGTGGAACAGGCTTCATGGTGATGAATTCGGGCTCCTAGCAGTACCCTACAGTTTACATCCACAGGAGTCTTCGAAAGCCTTGGCACTCTAAAGAACACAGGAAATTGATTGTTCAAAACAGATGAGAAAAGACAGATTTCTAGTCTCGTCCATACCTTCACTGAAACAGTTGATTTCCTAAGTTCCTCTCTGCAGACCCAGTTGTGACTCTTCTCTCATACACAGGCCAGCTCAGAAGCAGTGTTTCTGTAACCCGGTGGCTATCATACGGCTAGAGCGACACAGTGCCAACATTTTCCTCTGTCAAGCCTTGGCAAATGACAGACTGCCTCTCAGCCCTCTGCAGCAGCTTCTAATTGACTCTTTACAAATCACAATAAACCAAAATGGCTGCACAACTGGCATTCTGGCAGGACTCAGACATTTCAATGAAGGGCAGAGTTATTTCCATGAGGTACATCCTGAGAAAACACAGGCAGAGTTGTGTGGGAGAGAAAAGAATTTTTTCTATATTTTTGCTTACCTGGATCCAATCATTAACTATGTGGATGCATCGCTAAGTGAACAAAGCCTTCCCGGTGGCTCTAATGGCCTAAGCGTTACTTCCTCCATTTTTCCTGTAACCTGTATTCCCAGACACATTCCCACTGTTCCTCTGACACAAAGCTTTTGTTTGGTATTTGCCCATGTCCAGAGAATAACACCAGAAGAGTTTAATTCTTTGTTCTCCATACCATCAGTGGAAGGATTTTGTAGATGGCTCCTTCTAGCCTACCCCACATTCTGAAGAAAAACCCTAAGCACAAAGTCATCTGTTAGAACAGAACTGCAAACTGCCTCATTCCAGCCAGAAGTTGTACAAGAGCTGCTACTGCTCTAGCAAATTTATTTTGCCTTTCAAGGGTTTAATTGCACACAACATGGTGCAGTTTTGATTAATCCTTCAGAATTTAATATATACTCTGGGGGGGTCACTATGTTGATTCTCCATGCATTGCTATCATGGGAGTAACTGGAATGTGTTTAAACACCACAGGAGGTACACTTCTCCAACTTACCTGGCCCTGCCAAGGGTAAAAAGTGCTCCTTAATGACTCCATCCAGGAGGGGAGCCAGCAGAGGGAAGTGCTTCCTCTCTGACACTATTTCTGGTTTGTTTGGCAGGCACATGTCCCTTGGGGAGGTCCCAGGTGAGCCCGCACACTGAAATCTTCCAGGCTCATGCCCTGATCATTTTAATGAGAAAGCAGTGTCCAAATATTGGCACCTTGCATCCAGCCAACATATGGGGATGCTGTACAAGTGCTTAATTGAACTATTTAGAGATTATGAAGGGGATAGTCAACTGGGTCAATGAGTGCTAATTCTCTAACTTGAGATAGAAAGGGGTCATCCAAAGGTAATAATGAGTCCACTTGTAATTTCCACAGAGAACATTCTTTGAAACTCTGGGATCCATGTTCTCAGAGTTAGATGGCTCATGGAGCACAGAAACACTATGAGTGATGGTGCATTTCTAACCACCTGAACATGAATAAGAAGAATCAGAGGCAAGGTGGCGGCAACAGCACACTTGAGAAGTCATTGTGCCAAACAGCCCCAGGAGAGAGGTGTGCTTTGTTAGAAGCAGAGAAACAAAACCGAGCCTCAAACAGAGCACAAGACAGACATGCACATAAAATCATGTAAAGTCCAAGGTCAAAGTTACAAACCAAGGAAATAGACTTCTGAATGAAATGCAGTTTGCCAACCCCTTGATCATCAACTTTAGCCTCCAGAATGGTGAGGAAATAAATGTATGTTGAGTGAGATAACTAGCCAATAGTCTTTCATTACAGCACCCTGACCTGACTAAGGCTGGTCTATGAAACAGCAAAGCAATCAGATACAATAGGGAATATAGGCTCTCAAGGAATTCTGGCTCCCTCCCTTTCCATACATCCCAATCCCATCTCACAGACCCACAAAGGAAGCAACTGCATCAAGACCAGCTACCTAAAGCTGCTAAGAGCAAAGAAGCAGGAAGTCACCTTGCAAAATTCAGAGACCCAGCCCAGTCTACTGATCCACACCTAGCTTTTATACAGCTACATAAAATCATGGGTGTATGTATATGGGGCATGAGAGTAGAAGCAAAATTACCTAGGGGAACAAGGGGGAGTAAGAACAGGGGAGAGGAGTGTAGAGGACAGGGAGAGCAGGCATGGGGATAGAAATGTGCTCAATATACAATGTACGCGTGTGTGAAAGTGAACTTATATAATACAGCATCATGCACAGTAAATATATGCAATGAAAAACCCATTGAGACGGTAGCACAGGGAATGTAGGAAATCCCATTGAAGAGCCTAGAGAACAGGAATGGCTTCTTGCCATGGGCAGATTCATGCCTCAGCATAACTTCAATGTTACTAAGCCACAAACAAGGGTCAGCAGGGGATCATTGCCTTTAAGCCAAAGCTCTTTTCAAAACCCTTTCCCTGGAGTGCTAGCCAAATAATCAAGTGATATCTCCCCCAATTTTTTTTCTAGCTCACACAGAGGTAAAACTATAAGATAACTCTATGATAAAAAAAAAAAATGACTCTAGTCACTAACTTCCACCTGCCACAAGAGCCATCTTCCATGAAATTTTCTCAGAATTATTTATATGTTGTCACACAAACATCCACCAGGCTCCTTGCCAAGAGGAAGGTGAAGCACCAGAAGGCCAGGATCATCATGGAAGCCAAGGTTCTGAGTCTATAACTGCCCACACCCCTGGGCTGTGTGCTCACTAGATTAAACCAGCTACGACACATCCAAAAGTTAGAACAACAAACACACTGCCAGGACTGTAGTTAAACTACAATCCAATGGGGCCACCAAGTCAGCTGCGCCCCTCCTGATCCCCCTGAAGAGTCAGGTGACTCACCCGAGACCCAAGGAGTGTGTCTATCCACCCACAGCCTGTTCTAATTCAGTTTCTCAAGTTGAGTCAGGTCTCTCTCGAGCTCCAATTCTTGGCAGTTCTAAGAACCACAGCCTAAGCGACAACTGGACACAGTCCAAGGGGCTGCCTTAGATACACGAGGGTGCACAGAATGGGCACGTGTTTACTCAACATGTAAGTTAAGGTCAACAAGAGAAGGTACACTTCCTCTTCACAGATCCTTTAGGACTGTTTGTTTTGGGGCCTCTGGTTGTTCCTGGTTAAAAAAAAAAACCCAGAGCATGTGCCTAGGAGTAACCAGCTTGATCATGTGAAAAGCCTTCTCTGCTATGGATGACTAACATCTACCCAGTCTCACAGAATCCTGGGTTAAGGAATCAGAGAGAATTTTCTCTCTGTCAGGCTCTGTCTGTCTCTGTCTCTGTCCCTCCCTCTGTCTCTGTCTCTGTCTCTGTCTCTGTCTCTCTCTCTCTCTCTCTCTGTCTCTGTGTGTGTGTGTGTGTGTGTGTCTCTCTCTATGTCTCTGTCCCCCCTCTGTCTGTCTCTGTCTCTGTCTCACCTCTCCTCTCCTCTCCTCTCCTCTCCTCTTCTCTCTCTCTCTCTCTTTCTCTCTCTCCCCTCTCCTCATAGTACAAAGGTCTTTCAGTATTTGAATGCCCCCGCTTTGGCCTACAGATTCAATTCAGCTAGAAATACCTCAAGAAATCCACCTGAATGCAAAGACCCTAGTGTGTGCATGTGAATACATTTCTCCCTAGCTGAAAGCTCAGCAGGGACTGTCTATTAAGCAAGAGTATTGATTTTGAGACTTGTTCCTTTAACCTGCAAGACACTCGGTGGCCTCCATCCAGCACCTCTTCTAACTTCCTGTGTTTGGAGCTGCATATTGTGATCTACCAAGGGAAGCGAGCTTCTGTTAGTAACATCTCCCCTTGGGCACTTCAGAGTTCTCCAGGGCAATGTTTCTTCTCTTGAATCGATGCACTTTGCATCTATCAACTATTTTAACTGAAGCAAGTTACCAGGTAGGTGTCCTCCATTCTCAGAAACTTCTGGGAACTTTATGGATTAGTTTTCTTTTCCTTTTTTCTTTCTTCCTTTCGTCCTTCCTTTTTTCTCATCTTTCTTTCTTTGCTGCAAGATTGTTTTAATCAACAAATATTAACTAATCTGTGGAACACAAACAAGGATTTTTCTTAAAGTCTACGTGGAAAGGAAAGCAGACTTTTTAAAGATTTAAATATTTTATTTATATATGGGTATGTTTGTGCCCTGATGGATGCCCAAAGAGGCCAGAATAAGGTGTCAGGTGTACTGGAGCTGGAGTTACAAGGGTTTGTTAGCTACCCAATGGGCCCTTCAAGAGCAAGAAGCACTCTTCAGCACTGAGACATCTCTCTAGTCGCAAAACAGATTTTTTATGTTAATTGATACAGTTTTTAAATGATAGCACTTAATGACAAACACACAAAATTCCAGTGTGATCCTTATCACCTGGCTTTTCTGCCATTCTCCTGGTTCTGAGGCTTTTGACAGTGTACATTAGAATCCTGCGTGTAGCCTTCCATGACTGCACACTTATTTTACTTAGTCCCTTCACACATAAATAAACACTTGAGCATGTGGAGCGGGTGAAGGACATACTCAGTGACACCCAAGGGAAGAAATCATTTATGAGCATAAATGGTGGAACTGAGTGTACTCAAAAAGAGGACTATGTATCGCTCTTCAGGATGTTCAGAATGGCTCCATGGGAATAAACAAAATGGTAGAACCCCTAAGGCAAGTTACCTGAGTCCTTAGCTGAATACCTTCCTCCAAATTACCCACTCGACCCAAACAAGCTGGCTCCTTCCCTGGAAGCAGGGCTAGGTGCTGAGGTGCTTAGGATACCTAGCACAGGCAGACCTGTCTCCTGTCTTACTACCCTGGAAATCATATGGACAGCATCGTTGGGTCAGGATCCAAAACTTCCCACAATGTCTGCCTGCTTGCCATCTGGCTGCAGGAGACATTGGGACACAAAGCACAGGTGAACGAGAGAGCATTTGTCCTCAATATCAATATCAAGGGTAAACAAAGCATGGTGGAGACCAGGGCTGGAAATAAATCCATCTTCAAACGCTGAGGACATATGCAGAGATAAAGGTAGGGACAGCTATAGATAAACTTGAGTTATATTCGGGAAGGCATCCGTCTTGGGTCACCTATCTGATCACAGGTCCTGTAATCACACAGCCTCAAGACAAGAACAAGGGACTTCTTTTGTTCACAGTAACGCCGAGGAACCGTGATTTTGTGGCTGATCACTGGACAATGCCGTGTTGAAGACGGTCTGAAAATAGCGCTTTCTCCAAGTCCATGCATAACCACAAGAGGATGATAATACACTGTGCCCTCAACTTAGTCTGACTCCATCCTTGCCTTCAGAAATTCCTGAAAGGAATGCCAGCCCCTGTTTGCAAGAGATGCTGGATTATATGCCAATGCCCTAAAAATAGGACTCTGCTGATGAAAAGGGAGACAAAGAAAGGTGAATCTCTTTCTTTGTGCTCACATGGCTGAGAGAGGCATGATAGAAGAATTCTTTCAAACCCTCAGTTTCTGCCAAGCACACTTACCCACAGAAGCAAGCAAGATATGTGTCCTTTCAAACTTGTAGGCAACGTATCTTCTGCCTCACTAGGTCCTGCCCCAAAAGACAACAAAAATAGAGACAATTCCATCTAACAGTGATGAAGAGGGTCCTCTTGACAGGCCAGATTTCCCACTGTTCTCTCTCCTTTGAACCATATTGGGTAATTCTCCTAACAAAAGGCTAATAAAGAGTTCAGAGAACTCCAGAGAGAAATAACCACCAGACGTGAGCTTTAAACAGCTTTTAGAGACACCAGGACCTGCTGAGCTAGGATCCTTAGAGCAGTGAGTTAGGAAGCAAAAGAGCAAAATTAGAGGCTGGAGAGATGGCTCAGCGGTTTGACAACACTTCCTACTCTTCCAAAGGACCTGAGTTCGGCTCCCAGCACCCACGTCTGGCCCCTCATCACTACCTATAAGTCCAGTTCCTGATGCTCTGATACCCTGTTCTGGCCTCTGAGGATACATGAATACATATCACAAACATATAAAAAATTAAATAAATAAAACTACATCTTTTTCTTAAATGTGGGGAAATGAGAAGAAGTCACCCCTAAATCCAAGAGACTTTAATACAATGCTGACCATGCCCTCAGTGGCTCACAAATCAGCGGTGCGTTCAAGAGGCTAGAGAACAAGTCTTGGCCAGAGGCCTTGGAGGCAGTGTTAAGAGTCCTGCTGTACTGAGCTCATCCAGCCCTTGGCGTTCTTAGCAGCTATACATCTGACACAAGGAGGTGTGAAGTCTTATCACCATCTGGGTATTGATCGGGAGTCAGCCGTGCTGATACAGTTCAGCTCCAGATCTGTGGTTTCCTAACCAGCAACACCATTTCGTACTTCTCAAAGTAATGAGTAGGGACCGGCAGCAAAGGATAGACAAAGAGCCTGCCATGCAAGAAATTAATCCATGAAGTAAAAAGTGGGAACTGCAGAGGAAAGGGCACAATGGCCCCCCTTCACACATCAGCACTGTCAGGGAACCAGCTACCGTCCTAGAATCCCTACTGTGGGGTCAAAAATACAAATGAGAGAAGGGCTGGGGAAGGGAAATCAGTAGTGTGGTGTGTCTTCCCTACCTGAGAGCAAAGCCTGCTGCTGCACTTGGACTCTGGAGAAAACAGGACGTTCCCTCTCATCGGGATCTAGGGATGTGACCATTTAAAGGAGGAAACGCAGGATCCTCCAGTGAAAATGAAAAAACCACCTCAGGCCAATAGGTTCTAAGAACAAATACCAGGAAAGGGGACTAGGCTTCTAATTGGGGCACAAAGTCTACTACCAAATAGAGGTTGAAAAACTATGGTTTGAGCTAAAACTTAAGACTCATAAAACTAATTTGTGAGGCTTCCCTAAGACCCTCAAAGAACTACTTATCTCGTAGGTATTTGCTATAAGAGAGTTGGCAAACCACATTCCACATACTCTTCTAAGTCCATGTGACCTAAGCAATCTGATGTCATGCTGTGGAGAGGTAACTCACTCTACATGTAGGTATTAACACCAACCTCAAGTGAAGCATTCCAGGTCCTGTTGCTCTGGGATTGCTGCCAAAGAAAAAATATGGTAAAAGCCACTGCCCTCCTGACACAAGCACTTTAGGATATGTGGATGTGAAGATCTGATAAACGCATAAAGCATGGGTTCCATGAAGAGGTTCTCAATACTACAGAAAAATGTAGGCAAGGAAGGGAGAAGGAGAGGTGGGGCTGTCATTTGAAGATGGCAGTGAGGGTAAAGGAAGATCCCACCAAGAAGTTGATGGTGAGCAAGACCATGGTGAGAAGATGCAAACACTGGTGCTAGTTTGGTGGATAGGCAAAGGAAGACGTGTCCAGAGCGATGGAGCAGGATGAGAAGAGGCTCTGAGTTTGGAGCATACCTGGGAGCAGAGAGCCAGGAGGACACTGCAACTGTGCTTAATCATAGCCATAGTGAAAGCACAAAAATGATGCCTACTACCTACTATATGGGAAAAGGCAAGGAAGAAAACTGTTCAGTATGGGCTCAAACCATTTTGACTAAAAATATGTATATATGTAGTTGGGGAGTTGAAACAGGGTCTCACTGTGTATCTCTGGCTGTCGTGGAACTTACTGTGTAGGCCAGGCTAGTCTCAAACTCACAGAGATCCACCTGCCTTTTTGCCTCATGAGTGATGGGACTAAAGGCATGCACCATCACACCGGGCTTATCTATATATTTTTAAATAGAAGAATGTATGTCAGTGTTCGTTTGAAGGAGAGAATGATGATGATTGGGAGTAGCTTCTTATTCCTTTATATTTTATTAACTTAATTGTTTATTTGGGAAATGTTTGTGAAGAGTCTACTGTGTGCCAGCACTGAGGTCAAAGTGGTACACAGAGGAGGCAGAGGCCCTGGCCACCTAGACTGTAATGTTAATCTTGGTTTCCTACATGATAGGATTTAGAATCACCATTGATTCAAATCTCTAGGCATGTCTTGAGGGATTGTCTAGATTAGGTTACCTGAATTGATAAGACCCATCCTTCCATGGGATAGGATGATAGGGTCCAGGACTAAATGAAAAGGAAAACAAAGCTGAGTACAAGCATGCATTCCTCTCTGCTTTCTGACTGTGGATGCCATGTGACCAGCTCCTGTCTGTTCCTGCCACCATACCGTCCTCCTTATGATGGACGTTGTCCTGTGGAGCTGCAAGCCCAAACAAACCCTTTCTTCCTTAGTTACTTTAGTTGGGTATTTGATAACATCAATGAGAAGAGTAAGTAGTGCATAGACTGACCTGCCATTCAAGTCCAACACTGTCACAAACTGGGACATGTACCATGAAGAATCAACAATGCCTGCAGCAGAGAAAATGGGATTGGAGAGAAAGTGGCAAAAGACAGTGTCACTGAGACACTATTTAGGTTTGAACCCAAAAGACTCAAAACTTGCAGAGTGAACCCAGCAAGAGTCATGAAAAGGGCTTCTAAATTGATATATGAGGTAATATAAATATGAATAACTTATAATAATGAATATGACCTGTAACAGGGTATAATAGTACAGGCCTGTAATCCCAGTACTCAGGAAGCTGAGGTAGCAAAACTGTGAGTTCAAAGCCAACCTAGGCTACCTAGAAAGAGCATCTCACAAAAAATGAAAAGAACTATCTTTTATGGTAGAAAGGGCGCTAGGTTTAGTCTTGGTTATATGAGTGTTTTAAGCATTTAGGTCACGTGTTCACCAATAAGCATTTATTGAACATATATCATATATCCACTACTGTGCTGGGAAGAGGGCTATAAATATCACAGACATGGCTCCTGTTCTCAGGAAGACTTAAGTCAAATCAGAGGCAAAACTCCGATCTCAAGAGCTGCCACTTGGCATTCCAACAAACTGGGGGAGAGCCAGCAACTCGGAGGAAGCTGCCAGTAGGACTCCAAGACTGCTGTGAGTTTGAAGCAAAAATAGCAGCTACACTCGTTTTCTTTAGCACTCCTCTCACTGAAGTCCTGTGTGTGTGCCTTTCGTGTATGCATCCATTCATGCATCTGGGCCCTGCTGACCACATGCCCTACACCTCTGCAGCACTGAAAGACAAAGGACAGAGATGGAAGAAATTGTCCCCTGAAGGAGCTCACAGCCTATCTGATAAGATACGAAAGGAAAGAAGTACAGTACACACAGCATCCCAAGGAAGTATCTGTATGTTTAATCCTGGGATGACTGTCAGGTGTTTTAGCAAACAAAGTGGACAGGTGTTAACTGTTGTGATTACTTAAACGTCATAAATGTTCAAAATGTCCTCCCCCAGTGCCATGTATGATTTATGATGTTAACTTTAGGAAGGAGAGGAGTGTCATGAAGAAACTTGGTGGAACGCTCTGATGTGGTTTTATATTGGCCAATGAGAAATATGTAAGGACATCTGTTTGGTAGCTTTAAGGATAACTGTCCAGACAAAGTGCTTGTACATTCCAGGTTTAAAGGAAGTAGGAGTTATCCAGGGGCCTTGATACATACATACATACATACATACATACATACATACATACATACACACACACACACACACACACACACACACACACACACACACACACACTTGCAGCCGGGCACATGGACCATTCTACACACTATGCCTGGCCTGTGTGCAGACCAGGAGGAGGGCAAAGATGACGTTCTCCATTATTCAGAGCTGTGTGCACAAAAAACAGGGGTCAATCAGATGGGGACCAGTGAAGGAGAATTACTAAGTAAGGACCCATTGTTACTTCCTTTTGCCCTACTAGCTTGCACACACATACACACACACACACACACACACACACACACACACACACACACACACACTTTCCACCTGTTCTTGAACTTCGTGGTCACCTTAGCCAGACTCTAAACATCAGAAGTATCTCTGTGAAATGGACACTCTGGTCAAATACATGTTAGCCCCCATTCCAGCATTGCCACTGGACACTACCACCTAAGCACTGTTCTGTGTCTCTGCCAGGTGTGCACTTGTATCCACTTGCAAGCTTGGGGAAAGCAAAGAATGGTGTGTGGGGGGCATTGTTTCTAGTCTTCATCTGGATCCTTCAAAACTAGTAGCATTCACTATTGCATGGTTCTCTATGGTTTTCTACGATTTCAATACATCTACTTCATGGAAAAGCAAGGGCATGGTGAATATGTGCAAGCGTGTGTGTGCATACATGATTGTTGAGTGTACAGCCTTAAGCACTTTATTTTGGCATTGAATCCCCACAGCTCCCATATTATCAGCTCTATTTCATGAGGAAAAAAGAAAAGAAGTGACTGTTGAAAGTCACTGTTAGTATTAACAAACAACCACAACCAGCCAGCCCAAAGGCAAACCTGTGCCATACTTACCACTCTCGCAATGGGAGACATTGCCACCTGCTGAGGTAAGTAAGGTCATTTTACCATCTCTGCCAACAGACAATGGTACAGTAAGTCAATGAATATAAATATTGTGCCAAGGTCCCCACCCGCAGACTCTCAATCCACTTCTCTGGATTTGTCACTGAGTGTTTTCTGTAAACCCCTGACGCTCTGTAACCCTGTAACCAGAATGACAGGTGTTACCTCCGAACCACAATGACTGTCCTTCCCTGCTTCAGCTCTCCCATTTATGGGAGAGCATGCACTTTTAAAATCACCTCATTGTTCTGGGTTGGGCAGAGAGAAAAAAAACAATACCACATACTAAGCTTTATGAGTATCCAGTATGAAGGAGCTAGAGACGACAGGATAATTCCAGACGCATAATGAACAAAGCAAATTTAATAGTGTGGGTCTTGTTTATACTTCTGCCATCAACTTTAATGATGAGCCTATTTATGCTAAACTTCACTACATTATCGAAGTCATTAGTGCCTG
The DNA here is from genome assembly GCA_902168415.1 of Peromyscus melanophrys. Lineage (NCBI taxonomy): Eukaryota > Metazoa > Chordata > Mammalia > Rodentia > Cricetidae > Peromyscus > Peromyscus melanophrys. Next base: position 7,192 of record CABHPR010134534.1, on the reverse strand, counting down.
TAAGAAAGTGATAATGTGCTTGAAACTTCCACGAGTACATGTGGATTCCTCTGAGTCTTACATTTCTGTGTTGAGAAATGCAGGACCAGTGAATATTTTCCAACATTCTCCTGGAATAACTATCAGATCTTATGCCCTAGACAATGAGTGGGGGGTCAGTCAAGTTTGAGAAGCAAAGTTACGGAAGTGTCTTTCACTTAAAGTATGTAGAGAAAACTGGATGAGTAAACTGTTTACTGTACAAACACGAAGTCCTGAGTTCAGATCTCAGATACTCACTTCAAAGCTGGGCATGCTGGCACATATCTTTAACACTAATGCTGTGAAAGCAGAGATAGGAGGACCCCTAAGCAGCCAGCCTAGTCAAATAGATGAGTTTCTGGTTCAGTGAGAGACCCTGTCTCAAAAAAAAAAGAAAAGTGAAACATTGCGGAAGATAACCAGCATCAAACTATGGCCTCCACATGCACACACACACACACACACACACACACACACACACACACACACACACTGATGCTTATCAACATTCATGCATGCATACAGCTCACAAAAACACAAAAGACCTCCTTTCATTCACAATCCCCAACCAAGTACAAGATAATGCTGTCTTCTGGGTCTGTGAGACAGAAGGCACTATGTTAAATTTTCTGGAAGTATTGAAACAGCAAAAGAGGGACAAATCTTACCCCTCTGGCTATTGGTCCATTAACATACAGTTTCATAGAAGCTAAATGAAAGAATCACAGAAAAACTCAGTAGTAAATGCAAAGCCAAAGTATAAACAGAATGTACATTGGCTCGTGAGTTCTTATTTGCCACGTGTGTTTTTGGCTTAGACAAGGGGAAAAGTGCACAGCTCTGCAAGTATGAAGTCCTCAAATAAGAAGGACACCATAAGGTTGGCACTAAACAAAGAACCTCAGCCCTCTAGAGCAGTCTCCCTGTATCTGTGTGAGTCAGAAGTTTCACATGACCTCGGACATTCCTACCTTGGGATTTGGATCATCTTTCTCTACTGCCTAGAGAAGAACAATGCCATCAGAACCTTAGAATCATTAAAGATGTCCATCAGCATTTTTCCTAAGGATGAGAATGGTTAGAAAATAAGTTATGTGCTCCCTAAATGAAGCCTGAAAGAGAAAATTTAAGGCAATAGCCTATCTAGGATCATACCAGCATCTCAGGTGGGATCTGCTTGGAACAGGCACTGGGGTGTTCTCTTCAGCAAACATGTACACCCTCTGACAGCATCCCCTCACCAGGAAAGCCTCCCTTGACCACCTTGTCTAATGGTGTAGTCCAATAGCTCCCCAGCCCATGCCCCAGTTTTCACTGGCATTTATCGTCTGATATTATTTAGTTATTTTTTAATTCCCTGTCTCCCCTTTCTAGAACATATTTCATAATGTTGAAAATAGATGTGTCACTTTTATTTCCACTGCTTTGAGAAACTTTGACTCCAGGAAACAGAGACCCTGGGACAGACAGTCTTGGATTCTTACTTGATATAACTGCCATGTTTCCTCACACATGGGCCTCTCATCTAATCAGAGCAAGAGAAGTAAAGACGTTACGAGTGTTGCCAGGAAGAGGACAGAGCTCTGGTGAAGAGCCAGGGTGTGACATGTGTCCCCGGATTCATACTCAACCCAAAAGACCAGGTTCTTTCTGGACTCACTATTGACATGTGCCATGAGAAAAGACTGTTTCGAAGCTTCTGAACCAGTGTGGTCAGTGTCAGCCACATGTTCCAGCCTTCATGTGAAAGGGTACCCGGCAAAACCTTTAAATCTGCCAGAGAACCCTACCCCATGACTTCTTATTTTCCTTGCCAACTTCTCTGAGTATATTCTATTGTCTGCCATGCCCACCATTCATTTTAGCCTTAAACCCCTCAATCACCCTGATAAGCCTACCTGTCTGCTTACTCAGTCTTGACTATCTAGATCAGAACTTGTCCCAAGTTTCCAGCCAGCCAACCTTGAAAGAATGACAAAGATTCTCCTGAGACGATGCCCAGGAGTCACTGAGACTGGCATGCTGGCTGTGGACAGTAGAATTGTAAGTCATAGCATATAGCCAAAATGGCCCAGGAGGGAGGAAAAGGAAATGAATCAAACTACAGAGGGACAGGAAATGGCAGAAAGGATGCTCCAGGTAGCTTCTGGGATTAGGGAAACTTGAAAGATCCCACTCTGTTCTCTTAGAGACAGAGGCAGAAGGAGAGGTCTCCCACTCCTCTCTGATGCCAACTGACCAGAGGTCCCATCGACTTGAATTTCTCTTGTGTCAGGCTTCTACCTCGCACATGCTCTCCTTGAACTAATTCATATGGATTTTCTCACCTTCCATCAAATATTGACCAGAATGTCAACTTTGAGTCCAACAAGCTCTGCATCCATAGGATTGAAACCTCAGCCCTTTATCTGTGTCCTAAGAGCTATTCCTGTGAACACCCTTCTTTCAAGGTTGAGTAGTAATCTTGCCTACAGTGTGTTTGGAAAGGAGTACACGTGTACGTCCAGGTGCATATGTGCATGTGTGCAAATGCATACATGCAGAAGTCAGAGGACAACCTCAGGGATCATTCCTCTGAAACCTTTCACTTTATGTCTTAGACGTGGCTCTCATCACCAACTAGTTTAAGGTAGCTAGCCAAAGAGTACCAGGCATTCACCTGCCTCCATCTCCTATCTCTCTGCTGTTGGAATTATAAGTGGGAGCCATCATGTTTGACTTTTTGCATGGGTTCTGGAGATTCAACTCAGGTCTTCATACTTGCAAGGCAAACCTTTACCAACTGAGCTACCTCTCCACTCTTCTTATCTATTTTTTAAAGTCTTCACTGAGCCCAAGTAGAATGATTACTCTACAGCCACATAGTACTTTCTGAAACCATCTGTTTGTTGACCATCTACTGTGTGATCTACCAGGTTATGGATATGTAACAAAAGAAACAGCCTTCAAATATAAAGAGCTCTTAGTAGTATGTGAAGGAATTATTAGCATGTCAATATGCAATGCATGACAAAGTATGAACAACTAAATTGCAACAAATGGGCTGCTGGGAACCCTGGGATGCCTGAAAGAGTTCAGGGAAAGAATATGCCTACAGCTATAACATGGAATTCCACGTTCAAACAGACTGAGTCAGGTGAACAGATTGCCAAGTCACAATATATCTCAAAGCTAGAGCTATCTGTTGGGGGGGGGGGGGAGTTCTATAGCAAGAACATGAAAATGATATGTGTTCTCAGGACAGATGAGAAATGCCATCTCTTCATCAGGAAGGACACTCGGGAACAGTAGCCAAGACAACCCATTACTGACATATGAATAAATGCCTCACTAAGTGCAATGTACACACGCTTGCTTGATTGATCTGTCAAAATTCTAACACCCGCTCAGCATCAAAAGCTGAGTTCATATCATGCTGTATCCAAATAGTAATCTCTGGGTGGTCTTCTCCTTCACTGTGCCCATTCAAATTACTACCATACTTATCCTTAAGTGGGGTTTAAAAAAAGAACACCTACTTAAATGAATGACAAAAATAAAACAGGCACATTGCAGAGAAACTGCTCATAGCTACATGGGAGTAAGCGGAACAGGGGCATGATGGAGAGTTCCCTATGAGTCTGACTATTATTAGTTCTATCTATCTTGCATGGTAAATCAAGAGTAATGAAGACACACCACCTATATATATTTCCATAATTCGTTATTTGCCTCCTAACGCCAATATTTCTAACAGATAAAACCAAGGTAAGCAGTATTAATGACTTGTTGGATGTAGCAGTTTGGGAAAGATTTTAATATCTCGCATCTTTTATGACAATATTCTAATAAAAGCAATAAATTGGCAGTCAAAAGACAGAATCTGTATGCTCAGGATTAGGCTAAGGTTAAAGCTAAAAGGCCTAGTGAAGGGTTCTTTTTATTACTAATTTACTTTGTTCATTTAGAGAATCAGTTTGATGCCATTAAAGGCTTGGGTTTCACATATTTCCTAGTTTATACACGTTTCTTCGTGTGAATGAGTGGTGCAGTTTGGAAGAGCCCAGATGAGCTCTCTTCTCAGGACCTAACAGACACACTTGTTTTTAAATGCTTGGTGATACCAAGCTGCCTTCCAGTGTATGCAAGAGTTAGAAGGCCGTAGCAGCATGGAATCTTTTGCTATGTGGTTATGTGTATTTATAGATCTTCTTGCAATAAGCCAGTTATGAAATAATAAAAATTAAGAGGGGACCCTTCCTAGCCTAAACTGTTTTCATCTAAATCTAATTTTCCTGTACTCCCAGCAAACCTCAGAGGTGAAGACAAAATGCATTGATCTGGAATAGGATGGATGAATATCTTTTCCAAAGACTCTTGAGGAAGGTGGTGCACCCTCCAATTTGGGAACAAAAGAGTTTTTTACAGATCACAGTGAATCAATAATTCATAGAAGAGAGGACAGACGCAGAATATCCTTAACTTAAGATGAAAAACAAATTGCACATTGAGGTCTTTAATCAATAAAAAGCTAACAGATCAGCCGTGCAAACAAGACGAGACAATCTTATTTCAACCTCAGTCATGAACTGAAAGCTACACCAGGCTGAGTCCTGTGGTTAACAATTGCTCCTGGGATGGCGTAGTTGTGAACTATCAAGCAAGAAGGTCAGTAGGGACCACCACACTATGGGATTTGCAACACAGGAAAGACAAGTGGGTGGAACACAAAAGGGCGCGCCACAAATGTCAATGAATGTATTATTCTTCCCCTGAACTTCGTTTAGCAAGTCCTGTGGTGGCTTTGAAGCCCCTGTATGTCTCCTGGGAGCATGAGTGAGAACTCTTGCTTCAGCTTTTGATTAAATAATATTCAAAATACAAGACCCTGTCAACCTAGACTAAGCTTTTCACAATAAACCTAGAGGGTTGACCCTCCCCAATTAGTCTAATTCTTTTGAAAGTTTAACATCAACAGGCTCTCTCTTTTCTTCTACTATTAAACTGTTAAAGCTTGTTCTGATTAACTCATTGACTCCGAAGTCTCCATGCTACGTGCAGGAGAATACTACATAATAGCAGCCACCTTTGGACTGTCTAGGCCATAAGACACCTGAAAACTATTCCCATTTTGCAGATGAGGCTTCTGATTCTAAGAAAATGGTGAAAATGCAGAGAAAAACTGATCACAGGGGGTGTCCAACCCACACTGATCCATTTACAAAGCGGCTGCTTCACGTATGGCTCTAGGAACATGGAAGGAAAGGGCTAGAAAGTTTGTAAGAGCCAGAGGACCAGGGCATCTGCTGTGAGGTAGTGTCTTCCTTATATGACAAGGGAGCTTCACCCATGAAATCTCAGAACTCCGGTCACTTAATCAAGACCTGCATAATGACACCCGTTGACATGCCAACATGAACAGGGGACATCTCACAAAGTCCAACCTGTAGATGAAGAGCTACATGCAAGTAATGGCTGCTGAGAGAAGGAGAATCAGTCTTTCCTAGAGACGAGCCCCCTGATAGAGTACCTTATCCCAAGTAGTCAGCCCCAAATGCATGTACATATGAACAGCACTAAATGACTCTGCAGGGTGTATTTAAACACACACTGGTGCACACAACAATTAAAGAAGAGGTCATGATTTGAGAGGAAGTGGGGGGGAGGGATGGGAGGAGTTAGAGGAGAGGGAGGGTGTATGTGGTGTAAATACAGGACTTGAAATGCTGAAGAAATTGAAAATTGAAATTGCAAGAAAAAAAATGATACCGAGTGCTCTTCAGTGGAAAGAGGAAGACCTAGAATCTCTTTCAAGTCAGTCAGATCCCAAAGCCTATGCGGTGTGCACTGTGTGTGGCTGGGGGCTGCTATCATGATCCACACGATCACCTGTCCCAGTTGCCTGCTGCCTCCTCACATTGTCTCCACCTGCTTGTGCTCACGTATCTTCCTTATTCCACACGTATCATGTGCCTTGCCACACATAGGGTCTTTGCACACAAGCTGGATCCTGTCACATCCTAAAGACTACCATTCACTACATCTCATTGCAACTCCACCTGCTAGAAAACACAGTCTCCTCTGTTCCCTGTAGCAAGCAAGTCACTTTCGATGACATCTAAAGGCACTTTTTACCTTTGGGGTCCCTCAGCTTTGCCCTCTTCCCCATGTTATTCATTGTCTGAGGGCAGAAGCTGTGTGCCTAGGGTCATAACATAGGCTGCTATACCAGTATGTCATAGCCTATGTGACTTAAACAACAGAAATTTATTTCTCCTAGGTCTAGAGGCTGGAAGTTCAAGACCAAAGTAGCAGAACATCTGGTTCCTGGTGAGGGCTCCCTTTATAGCCTGCAGGCAGCTTCCTTCCTGCTGTGTCATCTCCTAATGTAAGTAGAGAGGGCTCTGGGAGCTTCCTCTAGAAACAGATGCACTCCTCTCCTCACAGGGGCCTCCTTCCCAGTTCATCTCCCCAGGGTCCCACCTCTGGAGAGCATCACACTGGTGAGTAGGCCAAGCACACCAGTTTTGCAGGAACACACAGCACTAAGCTAAGACCTACCAACTGTGTGTATTTCCATGCCAAGCACTCATGTTCTTCCTGTTGGTTAGAAGTACAAACCAACCCATTTCGTTACCATAGCCACCTCTTTCAGCCACCTCATCCCAATGAGGATCTACACAGGGTGACACGGGAGCACAGAGAAACAGCCGATCTGTCATAGAGCTAATGGAGAAACATAGACTTGTAGGTTTCAGAAGTCACCCTCTCAATCTTGACACTGTCAAATCTCCAGACAGACCTGTGCTTCAAGACTGCATCCAGCAGAGCGTGTTAATCTCAGGTCAAGATGAGTACAGAATGCAAAGTGTTGGGGAGAAGCAAACCAGCAAGGGCCAGAGAAATGCTCCATTGGTAAAGCGCTTGTCTTGCAAGGATGAAGACCTGAGTTCGATCCTCAGAACCCACATTTAAAAAAAGCACACATTTGCAATCCCAGAACTGGGGGGGTAGAAACAGGCAGATCCATGTGGCCCACTGGTCAGTCCAGACTATGTGGTAAGTCCTAGACCAGTGAGGGACACTGTGGGGTTGGGGGGAAAGGTAGACAGCTTCTGAGGAAAAATATTCAGGATTGTCTGACCTAGACAACACACACACACACACACACACACACACACACACACACACA
>CABHPR010134533.1:0-34018 GCA_902168415.1 Peromyscus melanophrys | reverse complement strand
GAGGTGAGGAGGTAAGGTGAGGAGGTGAGGAGGTGAGGAGGTAAGGTTAGGAGGTGAGGTGAGGTGAGGAGGTGAGGTGAGGTGAGGAGGTGAGGTGAGGAGGTGAGGTGAGGAGGTGAGGTTAGGAGATGAGGTGGGAAGGTGGGGAGGTGAGGTGAGGTGGGGAGGTGGGGAGGTAAGGTTAGGAGGTGAGGTGAGGAGGTGAGGTGAGGAGGTGAGGTGAGGAGGTGGCTAGTAGGACAATGGTTGAGACTGGTGACATTCGGAGCTGATGGTGTACTCCTGTAACTGCAGTGTTTGGGGAGATGAGGCAGGCAGATTACAATGCTAAGAACAGCCTGGGCTACAAGGCAAAATCCGGACTAAAAACAGACCGACAAAAACAGGGGGTTTCTTTAAATTCCTAGTTTTCAAAAACTTTTTAAAGGTTTGTTTTTATTTTTATTCATGATGTATGTGTGTATCTGTGTGAGGGTCTGCCATGTGTGTGTTGAGGTCAGGGTCTGATATCCTGGAGCTGAAGTTATAAGAGTTTCCTGATGCCACTGCTTGGAGCTGTACTCAGTCCTCTGGAGAGCAGTTCATGCTTTTAACCTCTTAGCCTTCTCTCCAACCCCAAGGCTTATTTTGTATGGTGTGTGTGTGTGTGTGTGTGTATGTGTGTGTGTGGTATATGCATATGCGTGTTGGTGCCTCTGGAGGCCAGAAAAGAGAAGTGGATTACTTGGAGGGGGCTGTTGAAAGCCACCTAATGTGGATGCTGGAAACTAAATGCCAGTTCTCTGCAAGAGCAGCAATCATTCTTAACCTCTGAGGCATCTCCCCAGTCCCTAAATTCCTAATTTGAATAGGTGTTCCTTTACAGTATTTGGAGCAGTGTTAACAAACTTGTGTTAAATGAATTATTGACTGAATGAAAGTTAGTATGTAAGTTGATTGAATTTACTGCTAGGCATAGGAATATAAAAATTATAAATCAGATCTCTAAAAATAAGAAATCGTGCTGTAGAATTGGCTCAGAGGTTAAGAGCACCGACTGCTCTTCCAGAGGTCCTGAGTTCAATTCCCAGCAACCACATGGTGGCTCACCACCATCTGTAATGAGATCTGGTGCCCTCTTCTGTGTACATAATAAATAAATCTTTCAAAAAAATAAAAAATAAAAAAAATAAAAATAAAAATAAGAAATCTCTATTTTTAATGTGACACATGTTATGCCGGGATGGTGGGGACCCCCAAAAGACCACCACAGAGATGAAATCCCATGTGTAAAAGCAAAGAGCCTTTATTATCTTCAAGCTCTGGGACATGCTCCTTCTGTCTGTCTGATGCAGTGGTGAGAGCAGAGGACCTAGAGCCCAGGCAGGGTTTAGCTTTTATCATATTAGAGGTTGGGGTGAGGGGGTTTCCAGGGCTCAGGACCCTGTTTGGCTGACATTTGTCTAGGTATAGGGAATGTTTGGAATGTCAGGTGTTTCCTCTTAGATGCAGGCCCCACTGGGTGGAGTCAGCTTATGGCTCTTCCTGGGTCCAGGTGTTGCCTGCCAGAAGCTGTCTGGGCCTCAGGTATTTCCCCTTGGATGCAGGCCCCACTGGGTGTTGCCTGCCAGAAGCTGTGCCTGGGCTTCTAAGCCTGTCATGGCAGCTGTGTGGTCAAGCTGTTTGGGGGCCCCCACAACACATAGAGCAAATGGAACTCAATGTATGAAAGAAAAACAGATTATGGCTCTTTGAGGAAGCAAGAAGTAAGGGAATCTAAAAGGAGATGAGATCAAACCCGGCTGGGGTGGGGAGGGGGACTAAGGACTTGGGCTTCCCACAAAGACTGCTCCACAGGCTGCATGCATTCCACTTCAAGAAGGAAGTGAAAGTGTAGCTGGCTGGGCACCTGTGTCCTACAGAGAAGGCGCCCAGCTTTTACATTATATCGTCTTGTAGGGAGGTTAAATAAAGGGGTTTCCAGTGGAAAAAGGAACAGGGTTTTGTCCTAGTTAGTTTTCCCTTGAACAGCAACAATATCAATTTTGATTCTCATTCACATAACCATTCTCATTTACATAAACAAAGAAAGTCCCATCGAAGAATGCACCAGGAGGATCCACACCTTCCAAAGAGACAAGAAGCCTGATTCTTGCTCTGCACGGTGGGCATGTGGTTCCACTCACAATATTGAATTGAAAGTTGAATTCTAGTCTTAAATGCCTGAATTAATGGCAAAATCACATCAGTGCCCCAAAAGGACTTGCCAGGAAAAAACAGTTCCCCTGAGATGATGGCTTCTGCTTGGAGGGTCACCTTATCATGGGGTGACCTCTTACTGAGGGTCTGCTGCTTCTGGAATCTAAGGTGGCTGCAGATTTAGGACAATGACTGTAGATTTTCACTTTTGAGACACTGGAAGAAGATACAGTAACAGTATAATGGCAGAAGGTAACCTTGGCAGGTTGGAGCTGAGGGGCACCACAAAGTCACACGGTGCAACAGAGCTCACATGGGAGGTTTATTGGGGGGGAGGCATGTGCAGAGGCAGCCTCAGAGAGAGGGCAGAGGGAGGGCCAGAAGGGCTTGACTTTTATAAGGGGATATAACATAGAGTGCTCTATTCAGTGGCAGCAGTAGTTACAGTGTCACATTTTGGCTGCTGCTGAGGATATGTCCTGCTAGGTCCTCGAGGGCAGGCCAGTGTAAATGCCTGAATGTTAACAGACACTGTAAAGAGAACAGCGATATAGCCACAAGGGGGTTGGGGGAGGAAGGTTAGGGATTGCTGATGTTTAGATGGTCAGTCCTTGAGTCCTTTGTTTTATTGTTTGATTTTATTGGAGTTTCTGAGTCAGGGTTCTCATTATATAGCACAGGCTGGCATGAAACTTACCATGTATCCTAGGCTAGCCTTGATCTCATTATCAGCCTCCCTAGTGCTGAGATTGCACATGTGTTTCACCACACCCAAGGTTTTAAGATGAAGGAGACACACACAAATGAAGGCAGAGAAGCCAGGCTTGCATCACACTTTCAGTTTTGCAGGTCCTGGTGAGTTGTAAGCACTTTTTAGTAAAAGCTGCTGGGATGAACCTATGTGGGTCTCAGTCTTAGGAACACTGTGAGGTCATCTGGGGAACTTTGGAAGTCCTGGTCCTCAGGCCCAGTTAACTCAGTGTCTTAGTGGGCAGCCGCCGCAGGTGGTGGAGAATTTTAAAGCCCCCAGTGACTCCTGTGTGCAAAGGAGAGTGGGAATCACTGGCCCATCTTGCCAAGCAGCTTCGAGGAGGCATCAGTTCAACTCCTTGGTGACCTGGGTATTTGAGCTGTGCTGTTAATGGCAATGGTTCTCAGCCTTGACTGCATATCACAATTGCCTCAGAGCTCCATGGAAACAAATACTGCCAGGTCACAGGCCAGACCAATTCCAGCAGAACTCCATAGTCATAGAATATGGCTATCAGTGCTTTTAAGTTTCTTTGATTGTTTTAAGTGGAATTCCTACAACTTACACTGAAGGAGACCCCTAAACAGTGGGGGCTCCCTCCCAGACCCTGGATTAGGTACAAACCACACCCAAACACCCGTTTTCACAGAGAGAGCCTTTATTAAGCAGGAAGTTAAAGTGGCTGCTTTCTGACTCAGCCACTAAACAGCAGCAAATGGCCTTGCAGCTGTAATTTTTAAGAGGAGGAAAAGGGAGGTCTAGGTTAGAATGGTCTAGGATGTGGTGGTAAAGGAGACAGAGGACATAGGAGAATGGAAGGGGACAGGAGAAAGGGGGAAGGGGTATTTGTCCTGGAGGGACAAAAGACTGCTTCTGGGTAGAGGGGAGACAGATATGACACATAGGCAAATGGCAGTTTATAAAGGGAAAGTGGGAACCCCGTGTTAGGATGAGGTGTTTAATTATAATTGGGCATATTAATTAGGTGATCCAAAAAAGGGCTTCTGATTGCTGGCCTTTAATACTTTGATATCTAGAGCTTGTTCAGCCTCAGGAGGAGGAAGTGGTCAAATAAGGGAATAGACCTTGGTGGCTAGCTTTAGGAATGTAATCTAATGGTTTTTAGCAAGGCAGAGGGAATGGGGGAGAAGGGCAAGACCTGCCAGAGCCACATGCTCCAGTGGGCTAGTGTCCCTTCACACACACTCCTCACAGCTTAATTAACTGTAGGATCACCTGCTGAGGCTCCTAAGTAATAAATCACACAGTTCTGCACAGCCAAACTTTAATCTGTCTTCTAACCAGAAAGCCAGTGGAGGACATGACAAACTCCAGGAGAAGTCCTTGTGCTTTGCTAGCAGCATGATAAAAACAGACAGACAGACAGACACACACACACACATACACACACACACACACACACACACACACACACACACACACACACACCAAACTGCCAGACAGACAGACAGACAGACAGACAGACAGACAGACACACACACACACACACACACACACACACACACACACCAAACTGCTGTGGGATGGTCTGTATGTCAAATGTTCTGATTGGTCAATAAATAAAACACTGATTGGCCAGTGGCCAGGCAGGAAGTATAGACGAGACTAAAGAGAGAAGAACTGAGAGAACAGGAAGTTGGGAGGAAACACTGCCAGCCACCGCCATGACAAGCAACATGTGAAGACGCCTGTAAGCCACAAGCCATGTGGCAAGGTATAGATTTATAGAAATGGATTAATTTAAGATATAAGAACAGTTAGCAAGAAGCCTGCCACGGCCATACAGTTTGTAAGCAATATAAGTCTCTGTGTTTACTTGGTTGGGTCTGAGTGTCTGTGGGACTGGCGGGTGACACAGATTTGTCCTAACTGTGGGCCAGGCAGGAAAACTCTAGCTACACCAAACAAAATCCTATTTCTCTTTTAGACATCACAATCTTTCACAATCAGATCTTGGGAAATAAAATGAGTTCACCATTTCTGAGTCTGTGTATCCTTTAAGAGCTTAGCATTTAGTCTTATTTTCATTAGGTGTGTTTAGTCAATACAGTACCCCATGCACTGTATGGCACAGACATGGAAAAGCCAGTGCAGATGCACTCGTCCAGTGGTGTGCTCTACACTTGCAAATAGAAAATAAACAGGGATCAGCAGGGGTCTCAAGAGCTAAGATTTGACTTATTCATAATTTCCAGCATTCCAAACACCATTTTCTTCTTCTTTTTGTGAATTTGAAGAAGGATAATGGCAATTATCTAACCAATAAATGTTAGTGATGATAGCTGGAAATTTTAGATCCTAAAGACAGAAATTCTAGCATAAATAAATACATTTCCTTTTCCTAATATAGGCTCAGTATATCAACTGCACCATAGAAAGCAGTTATTTAATAGCTGGGAGCTGTAGCATAACTGAAGTAAGATTATAAGAGCTGGCCATGTATAAGTACAAGAGCAAATTAAGTGAGTAGAGTAACATTACTTCCATTTGTCCTTTCCAATTTTTAGGTACCAGGGCCAGACTTAAACTATTCATTAAACACACAGGAAATAAGATGAAGCTCTGGACTTGGGAATTATAATCTAGTAGCATGAGGAAACTATCACTAAGGCTTTCTGGGGAGTGTTGCAGACTATTACTTTAAGGTATGTTACTTTTGTTTATGTTGCATTTGTTTAACTCTGTGAAGCTGTGTTACTGTTCCTGTCTAAAACACCTGATGGTCTAATAAAGAGCTGAATGGCTAATAGCAAGGCAGGAGAAAGGATAGGGGGGTTGGCAGGGAGAGAGAATATATAGAAGGAGAAATCTGGGAGGAAAGAAGTAGACAGAGAATGAGGACTCCAGAGGCTAGCCAAGCAGGTATACAGCAAGCCATGGAGTAAGAGTAAGATTTATAGAAGTAAGAGAATGGGAAAAGCTCTGAGGCAAAAGGTAGATGGGATAACTTAAGAAAAGCTGGCTAGAAACAAGCCACGCTAAGGCCAGGTATTTATAATTAAGACTAAACCTCTGTGTGTGATTTAGTTGGGAGCTGGGTAGTGCAAAAGATGAAAAATGACCAACAGCAGGAGAGTAAAGCATGAACTCTAGACTTGCTATTTTCTGCGCTGGTTAATTTTTATCTCAAATCTTTTCATTTCTTCATAGAATCATTAGATCTCTTTCCTGTATCATTAGAGGGTTATTTGTAGACATTAGGTCTACAAATACAGATTTCAACACAAGATAAGATTTTATGTGATTTTTTTTAAGGAGAAGATTTTATGTGATTTTCAAGTATGAGGGAAGAAGTTTCTCAGGAGACAGTCCAAATCATTCTTCAAAGCTCTGGAACCATGGATCAGCACCAGTGGGTGGCACTTTGCAAGTCCAAACTGTAGACCAGAAAAGACCAATACCCAAGGGAAGGCTGCTCACATGTCCTGCCTGCAACACTGTCTGCACTAAGTGTGTACTCTACCCCCTACCCACTGAGTCCCTCTCCCTTCAAGCAGGAGCCAGGAGACATTGCTGGAAAGGATATGTGGAGGGACTATTGGACAATGGGCATAGAAAGGAGCCCAGGTGTTGCTTAGGCCTGGAGACTCTGAAGTTTGTGAAAATGAATGCTGCCTTGTCTTTGTCTTGATGGTAGACAACAACAATATTGAAGTGTCTCTGCAAGCCCAAGAAGAGGCAGAGTCCAAGTGTGCTGAGTCCTCGAGTAGGATTGTAGTATAGTGGGCAGGAATCTTAAAGGCAAAATTCCAGGAGGCAGTTGGAACAATGAATGATAAGAGTTGGCAGTCAGGACCAAGAAAAGGAGAGGAAAATTAAAGCAGAAAAAAGAGCTGGAAAATAAATCTGAGCTTAAATTTAACCTTGGAATCACAACTTGAACTCATAGGGTCAGCCTGGAAGATAAGTTCTTGTGGGAGACACAGACAATGGATTTGCTGCAAGATCCTCAGGTTTGGGAGACATCATTACATGGTATCAGCTGAGTGATTGGAGTGAGACAGTTCTGGAAACTCAAACACAACCCTTCATCCAGATCACGAGATGCTCAAGTGGGCTTTGTATCCTCCAGAGGGTATCTATGGTGCCCAGATAGGACAATCCCCACTCAGCACTCTAGCCCCAAGGAATTCCAAGCAGACAACCCTTAAGAAACCCACCTAACACTGCAGTGGAAAGGAGCTGGTGAGCAGGGGACCCCAGTCCTCTTCCAGGATATCTCATCTTCTGAGCAGCATCTTTGATAACTTGAAGAGGACTTTGAACTTTAACATACTTTCCATAATTTTTGTCCTTCATTCATTCTGAACATGAGGGTAGTTCCCAGAGTCTCCTTATATCCCACCCCACCTCTCAGCATTATTACATGCCGATCTTTGATGGCACTAAGAACCATCTGCAGACAGTCCATTTCCATGGAATAGTTGTGAACAGTTCTGGGAAGGCCCCAAGGATCCTAGTCCTGTTAGAACTTGAAGTGTGCTTCTCCTCACTGAGTTGCCAGCCTTTCATTCTGAATTGAACCAGTGTTTATTTGAAACCATTGAATTCTCCTTAAATGCCCAACTGTCAAATTTTATGTGAGCCATCTAGGGCATGGGTTTAAATATTAGGCTTAATTTTTTAAAACCAGAATAAAAGAAGATGCCATTCTTTGGTTCAGCAAGTTAATCTGGATAATCCTACTAAGAATCCTGCTGTTAAAGGCAGATTTGTCAAGCCTTATCAGCACAATGGGACTCTTTCATAAGAGCCTCTGCTGCAAAGCATTTGACTCTGTCTCCTCCAAAAGCTGCCTTTTCAACAAGATACTGAGCATTTTAGGGGACCGAAAGTCTGCCTTAATTTTTTCTCACATTGAAAAATAAGACCAATGGATTGAAGCGATGTCTCAGTAGTTGAGTGTGTGTACTGCCCCTGCAGAGAATCAGAGTGTGGTTCCCAGTACCCATGTTGGGTGGTTCCCAAGTCCCTGTAACTCCAGTTCCAGGGGATCTGTGACCCTTCTGGTCTCTGTGGGCACCTGTTCTCATGTACACAAACCCACACAGATACACACGCACACACACACACACACACACACATTGATTGTTGTGAAGACCAGGACAGTGCAGCTATGGCAGGAATAACATATGCGACTGCCAGATTTGCCCCATCACATTCTTTCTGTTGTTTTGCTTTAGGCCCTCTCTCTGACTCTCTCTGTCTCTCTGTCTCTGTCTCTGTCTCTGTCTGTCTCTGTGTGTGTGTGTGTGTGTGTGTGTGTGTGTCTGTGTCTGTGTCTGTGTCTATCTTTGTCTCTCTGTCTCTCTCTCCCTGCCTCTGCCTGCCTGTCTGCCTGTCTGCCTGCCTGTCTGTCTGTCTGTCTGTCTCTCTCTGTCTCTCTCTCTGTCTCTGTCTCTGTCTCTGTCTCTCTCTCTGTGTGTGTGTGTGTGTGTGTGTGTGTGTATGTGTATGTGTGTGTATGTGTGTTATGTATGCACCCCCTCCTCTTTCCATTTCTCACTCTGGAGTCTAGTTCTGAGCTAGTCCAGTATATGTTCCAGAAGTTTCTGTAGAAAAAAATGTTTCTTCCTAAACTTTCAAAGGTGCTTTCATTTTGTGCAACCCCATTCCTTCTGCAGTGAAATGCAGGATTTGGCTTCAAGACTTCTCAACTTCTGTGGAGCTGAGAGGAAGGGAAGAATGGAAACTTGTGACCAGCAGGATGTTTTCTGTTTTTACCTGTGAAGTTTTCGGTCAGTTCTACTTGCAGGTGATTTTTATCACTTTCAAAGTTGAAAGAGGACAAAGATTGATCCATTTCCTTTCCAAAGAAAAAACCCACAGTGTTTGTGACATTCATACAGGAAAAAATAGCCTCTCATGAACACAGTGCTTCTTTATTGAGGTTTGTGGAACACTGTGTCACTCTTCTGAGAGAATTATGTGACATCCAAAAATGGTATAGTTCAAGCTTAGTTGCTGGTCAGAGTCCAGAAAAATAACAGCCATGTAGGAACAGATACTTCAGTGGAATTTGATGTCAGTGATCAACAGAGCTGAGAATAACAGCTCAGTTCCAGGTCTAGGTAGAAGCCTTTAATAAAGAGTAGACAGCGCAGAACATTGTCGGCAATGGCTGGGTGAAACTGTTCCATAATGTTTCCTCTGCAGTCTGCACTCTGGTAAGTCTTCAACTTCATCACAGAGAAGAATTTCAGGGTGAGCCAGCATGAGGCAGAACTGGAGTTCATTAAAAATATATTCTTAACCCAATAAAGATAATGGCCCTCAGGAAAACAATAAGGCATCCCCAGATGTCAAAGGACAGACAGTCACTACTTATTGTCCTTTTAACACTCCTTTGTATGATTTTGATGAGTTCTGAAAATATTGTTTGCAAGGTGATGCTGAGGAATCTAAAGAGATCTGGGCAGTTCCTGAGATGCAGTGGACAGGGCTGGGGATAATAAGGAAAATCTCTCTGTCACAGGGGCAGGAAGTCAGGGTGTCCTCACTGTTGAAGGAAGTTGACACAAACATCTTCAGATTCCGAGAAGACACCCGGGAAGAGGAAAGCCATACTTGAAGGTCATCTATGTTTAGACTTTAAGCATGGTCCACTGAATTTTAACATTCTTATTTGAAAATATCTCTATTATAAAAGAAATACTGTTTCTGCATAAATAATCTTCACAGCAAATGTTGCTGACTGTGCCGGAATTCCTGGTTTTCACCTGGGGAGAAGCCTCAATCAACCAGACTCCAGGATGAAGAGTTCCACTTACTTTCCATGTCCCGATCACTTGCCTGTCTTTCTACAGTACCTCAATTCCAATCAACTCAGCATGTCAATGGGGTTATTCAAAACTCTGATTATTAATTCTTTGCCAGTTCTTACCATACCGTTCTATAAGCATTATGCCTATACGTATCTGTCTTGTATCTCTTCTTCAAATGGGAAGTACAACACCACTTGGCTTTAGTAGTAAATGATCTGAACAATCTTAGAGTTCAGGTGAAGGGTCATCCAGAAGTGACAGAAATGTCTCCATGTGCCTTGTGTATTCTGTCTTTTCAGTCAGCCCTTCATGATGTCAACTTTAGTCCTGGAAGGGCCCTGAAAAATCATTAAAGCAATTTTAGACCTCCTACCCTAACATACAGCATCCTGAAAAAAGAAAGATTTTCAGGAGAAAGTGAGACTTTTCTGATCCCAAAGCCTAAGCATCTAGGTGTGACTCCTCCAGCAACTTCCTTACCCCCAAGTCAGTAACAACCCACAGTGGGTAGAACAGAACCATTGCCTACATCTCCTTTCCAACCACACTTTCCAGAAGAAGGAAAGGATGAAGTCCAATGTAAAAGGAGGTTAGCTGTGATCAGCACAAGGGCAAAGGTGCTTTGGGAAACACATATGCACAATGAAAATAGTTTTTATAACATCTACATGTTTGTGGAGCAAGCAGATTAGCACTTTTCAAGTTAACAAAATTCTTATCAAAATAATGAAAATATCATGCCATTTTCTAAAAATGAGCCTGGGATTATTAAAATTATACTAATTTAAAAACAAGTCTTGTGGTCATCAATGTGAGTGATTGTCCTATACAGGTTTGAAGACATGCTTCATATTTGAGCATTGTACCTTCTTGCATTCTAAATTAGCATACAAGTTTCAATGAGCTCACTATCAAAGAAGAAACAGGAAGTTATGTATGAGGACTTGCCAGTAATGTCTGTGGCAAGAATCAAACTAGGCATAGGCTTAGATGACAAAGTCTGTAATCTTACTCAACAGCTTCAATACCAGAGGAAAGCTGAACAGCTAAAGGCCTAGCACCTCAACATCCTGACATAAGCATTTGTGAGATGCACCGAAGGGTCCACTAACAGTAGGCAAAGGTGTGCCAAAGGGACCAGCCTCACAGGAAAGCACCTTTGGATAAAGACCAGAAAACACTTTCTCGCCCGAAGACTCCTCCAGAGCTGAATATGCTCCTGAGTGATTGAGAAGACTTTTGTAAGATAAAAGAGCTACATTAGGTGGGGCAGATCACAAGTATATGCAGAGTCAGTACTATAAGGTAACTTGTAAAAATATAAATACATATAAATTTTGGATTGCATAAAAGTAACTCTAGGTCTTAAAATATCAGGAAAAGCTGTTTGTGGGTTGAATACAAAATGTCAATTCTAAAAGGGTTAAAACTCCTGAAGACCAGAATTGACATAATCAAACATTAGCCACAAACAACATGAAAGTAAACACATTGGCTCAAATGCCTGCTGAAACTGATTCCCCTCCTGAGCTTGTCAAGGATTAACAAATGTGTCAGGCTACTGTGGAAGTCCCAAGCGAAGAAGACAGTAAAAGTGTGAAAATATGTGTGACAGTAATCTCACTTCAAGGTGACATCAGATATACAATAATTTTATGTGGACATGAGAGAGAAGGATAGCATGATTATTTTTAGCTTTATATTCTTTTATTTATCCTTTATCCATTCATTCAGTTTTAATCATTCTGTATTTATCTAAAATATTTAAAGCTACTTGAAAATGTTTAAGCCCTATGGAAAGGGCATGTTTGAATGCTTGGTGACTTACAGCAGAAATGACTGAGTGAGGTCATTGCCACACAGCTGGTATTGCCTGGGGGCAGACAAGGGATTGCCATGGAAATGATGTGCAATAAAGAAATGGAACTAAACTGTAGCTCCTGTGAGAAAGGAAATCTTTTTGGTTTTCCATCTGGTGTCACTTTTTCCCATCTACATCCTGTCACAAAGCTATGGGCACCCTTGTCACCTGGGATGAGAAGCTCTTGGAACAAGATGGAACACAGAGTGGATGGGCATGGAGAGTTGAACACAGGACTACCTGTGATACCAGGAAACTCCAACATGCTGGGTTTCTATAGACCAGAAGGTAGAGTTCAGTAAATAGCTGCAAAGAAGCATACCTGAACTAAGCATCTCTCAATGGCAGACAAAGGCAGGGCCAGAGTGCCACCAGGAATGATGACAGGGTGTTTTCAAGGAAGTCAAAGATGGCCATGCTTCAGGTTTCCCACAGCAGAGGGTCCTACAGGTCACGTGGTTTCCATGTGCCTACAGAGCCAGAGCCAGCTCTGTCCCCTCACTTCTCCTTCCACTCTGCCAATTCCTGTAAAGTCTGGGTCACTACTGTATGTCTTCTGGCCACAACTGAAAGATTTCCTGGAATTCCTGTGTGGCTCTTTCCATTTGGACTTTCTGTGCCTTCCCTACATTTGACACTACTTAGAGCCTACTCAAGTCTATGATTCATGAAGCCACACTCAGATTTATAATATTGGCTTCATTCACTCTCAATGATCTCATCCAAGAAATACTTCCTGGTCCCCATCATTCATAAGATGTTAGAGAGTGTTTCATAGGAGGTTCACAGAGCTTGTAAGTCTGTGTCCTATCTCCACAGGGAAGGACTGCCTGTTGTCCAAATGTCTAGCTTCACATAGAGCCTGGAACATTATTATAAATATTTTAAAAAATGTTATGAAATGAATGAAGAAAATGTGTCTCTTTTCTTGGTGCCATTTGTCTATTAAATTGAAGCATGAACCTAATTAGTCTTATCAATAAAAACCAGGAGTCAAATATTGGGGCAATAACCTGAAAGATCAAAGAAGCAAAGGAGCAGCCACTAGTAACTTCTTACCTCTCTAGATCCTCAGACTGAAAGGGGGTTGAGATCTTGTCTTCACCTACCTTACATTCCTGTCTCTACCTCCTAATTGTGCTGAGATGAAAGGCATGAGCCTCCCAAGTGCTGGGATCAAAGGAATAAAGGTGTGAGCCACCACTGCCTGGCCTCTGTGGTTAACTAGAGGCTAGCTGTTGTGGGATGGTCTGTATGTCAAATGCTCTGATTGGTCAATAAATAAAACACTGATTGGCCAGTGGCCAGGCTAGAAGTTTAGGCAGGACCAACAGAGAGGAAAATTGAGAGAACAGGAAGCTGAGTGGGGGAGACACTGCCAGCTGTCACCATGACAAGCAGCATGTGAAGATGCCGGTAAGCCACGAGCCATGTGGCAAGGTATAGATTTATAGAAATGGATTAATTTAAGATATAAGAACAGTTAGCAAGAAGTCTGCCACGGCCATACAGTTTGTAAGCAATATAAATCTCTGTGTTTACTTGGTTGGGTCTGAGTGTCTGTGGGACTGGCAGGTGACACAGATTTGTCCTGACTGTGGGCCAGGCAGGAAAACTCTAGCTACAGCTAGCTCTCCTCTCTGGTCTCCAGGCAAGCTTTATTTGTCAGAACACAAACAAAATTCCATACATTTCTCCATTTTTGTGTAAATAAAAAATGAAGGTTTTAACTAACATAGAAAAACTATATACAATAAGTACAATAACTGTATACAAATATATACAGGCAATAATTACATCAACAATGTCTAGTCCATTTGCATTTGACAAATTCAGAGAAAATAATGCATTATGTATCCTATCTTGGTGAGTCCAAAGTGTTGTACCTAATTCACTTTCTATCCTAACTTGTATTACCAACCCAAAACTATCTTTTTATGTCTCTCAACCTTATACACTTTATACCTCTTTTGTGAGATTCTTTTCTGAATCTGGTAACAAGGAAAACTATAACTATTTGGTTTTCAACTCCATCAGAGACCTGAGAATGATGTAATATTACCTGAGTAAACAGAAAGTGCAGAGCAGACAACTTCTAAAATTAAGAAATGACAGAAACAGCTGGCTGCCTGGATAATCACCAAGATTCCTCTACAACATTGGGGCATCCATCATCAGCCTAAAGGTCTAGAATATCTTTCAGACTTTTCTGTGAAGCAGTATTTTTGAAAGATTGCCCTGCCTTGTCTTAGGAAGGTTCAGCAGTCACTTTCTTTTGTGTCCTGCTTGTCCAATTTGGACAGCATACTGTCAGTAGTTGAGGCAAGGACAGTTCCTTGCCCAGTGGCTAACTTTTGCCACAAAAAAGTAAACTCCATATAGAGTTTCTTTGATGTCCACCATCTTCTCTGAAGTAGATTGATACTGCCAGGAGCAGATATGTCTCATTGTCATAAAAAAAAAAAAACAACCTAACACTATTAAAAAACATCTTAAATGCCACATTCTGTAGATCTCTGTATGTTTGAAGACCACTTGCCTAGCTAAATACAATTTCTGTTTGACCTTGAAAACATACCTAACATGACTACAAGTTTGATTGTAATAGAGGACTAACTACTAACCTGTATTTCTTTATTATCCTAAATAGTTTGTAATAATCATTTTCAAGGACTAGAAATTTGCATTACATTGTTATATGAGTTGTATAGGTACAAAACCTTGAATAAGAGTAGAAACATATGTACAGTATTTTCTAACAAAAATAACCTTAAATTTTTATCAATATACAAAAATGCATAACAATGTAAAATATTTAAAACTAGCAGTTGCTTTTTGGTTTAAAAGTAGATTCAATAATCTACCTTTTATACTATCATTTCTATAACATATAACATATATACAGAATAACAAAAATAACCTCAAATTTGTATCAATATAAAAAAATACAAGCCAATGTAAAATATTTGAAACTAGTAGTTGCTTTTTTGGTTTAAAAGTAAATTCAATAATCTACCCTTTTATGCTATTTCTATATCCCTCCTTTTTTTTTTTGGTTTTTCAAGACAGGGTTTCTCTGTGTAGCTTTGCGCCTTTCCTGGAACTCACTTGGTAGCCCAGGCTGGCCTCGAACTCACCAAGATCCGCCTGGCTCTGCCTCCCAAGTGCTGGGATTAAAGGCATGTGCCACCACCGCCCGGCCCTTTTTCTTTTTAGAACAAGATCCCTAATCTTTGTTCAGCTTTTTCCTGACCATTCCCAATAACAACTTGTAATCAACCCCCCTAAATGATGACAAATATCCATAACCCACAGAATGACCAAAAACTGCTCATCCCATCTCTTGGGAATATGGGCATCCTGTTCTTAAACTTACTTCCTGCTATCTGGGGGTGATGGCATCTTTAGGGGACCCTGAAAAGCAATTGGGACAATTGTTAATCTCTGGAACAGCTAGCTGTATCACTGTTATCCATTCTTTGTGTAATGGGAAAGTACAAGCTTGTCCTAAAGTCCTGGCTTGAGTAGTCTGTGAGACTGGATCATCTCAGCTAGCCACTTTGAAATTGTCCTGAGCAGTTTGTAGTCCAAAGAGGATCTTTGGGGTGGTATTTGTCAGCTTACTGGCATTACCATAGTCCAGGAGGAATCATCATTATGGGGCTCCATCATCTTTTTGGAGACTTCAAAGATTGCTATTAGAAAGTTTATCATTCACTGTAGAAAATTTAAACATCATTAGTATCAAAACCGAAAGTTTAAATTTTTTTTTTTTTTCGAGACAGGGTTTCTCTGTGTAGCTTTGCGCCTTTCCTGGAGCTCACTTGGTAGCCCAGGCTGGCCTCGAACTCACAGAGATCCACCTGCCTCTGCCTCCCGAGTGCTGGGATTAAAGGCGTGCGCCACCAACGCCCGGCAAAAGTTTAAATTTTAAGATAGCAATATACCTAAAGAAAAGTTTGGGTAGAGGCAGGCGGATCTCTGTGAGTTCGAGGCCAGCCTGGTCTCCAAAGCGAGTTACAGGAAAGGTGCAAAGCTACACAGAGAAACCCTGTCTCAAAAAAACCAAAAGAAGAAGAAGAAGAAGAAGAAGAAGAAGAAGAAGAAGAAGAAGAAGAAGAAGAAGAAGAAGAAAAGTTTTAAAAAGTCAAAATAAATTTGTGAGGTAAGAGATTTGTGATAATAATAGTCCCTCAATTTTGGTTTTCTTCTGTCCCATACCAGGTAGCTTTTCTGATATGAGACAAAGACTCTGAATTTTCTTTTAACAACATGCTTCAGTTTAGAGAAGGAGAGATCACTACTCCGACTCCAAAGCTAACTTTAATTTTTAATTGAACTTGGTCTACAAAATATATCATTTGCATTATGTGTTTATAGAGAATAGCAGAAACAATCATTTGGAAAGATTTATGAAATTTTGTCCTTTTGGAAATATAATATACCAGTAGGTCAATTTATTCTTTTTCTTGGGACATATTCTCTGGGTGATTCATCCTTTTTCTTCAGATGTCTCATCTGTCCTGTGGTCTTCAAATTCCTTAGCTAGATGCCTTCATTCTACTGAAAAGACAAAAACAAAACCCTTCCCCAACCTGAACTTTGGGGAGTTTCCTTTTTTGGCAAGTTACATCTGATCAAATGAAAAGCATTTGTTAGTCTTATAAGTTAGTTTAGATTGAATGGTCATGCTTGTTGATGAACTATCATCTCTTCTAATCAAGATGTCTCTCTTGTTCAAATCTAATCTTTATCAATTTTGATAGTATGCATAGCTTTTCTTCTCCTGTGGAACCAAAAACAAAACCTCTTCCCCAATGTAACATATATCCTGGTCTACATTCTGAGATCAACACAACTTTAAAGTATACAGGCTTATTTAATTCAGTAGTTTTTTTTCCTATTATCCAATGTCTCCCTGCAGCTGTTGTTCCTTTCTCATTAGCATTTAGAAAATTTAAAGTTAATAAAGCATTATGTAATCTATCTCTGGGGATCTTTATTACCCCTTTCTGTTTGTTAAGCATGTCTTTTAGAATTCAACTAGATATTTCTATAACTGCTTGCTCTGTAGGACTGTGGGGTACACCTGTAATATGTTTTATGTTTTAATGTGCAAAAAAACCTGTTTCATTTTACTAGAGACATATATTGGAGCATTGTCAGTCTTAATTTGTACAGGTATCATCATGATGGCCATAACTTCTAACAAATATGTCATTACAGAATCAGCCTCTTCAGAACTCAAAGCAGTTGTCCATTGAAATCCTGAATATGTATCTATGGTATGGTGTACATATTTTAATTTTCCTAACTCTGTAAAATGAAACACATCCATCTGTCAAATTTCATTTCTTTGAGTACCCTTTGGGTTACTACCTGCAGGTAGTGAAGTTGGGTTATACAAAGAACAAGTAGAACATTTTCTTATAATTCCCTTGACTTGTTGCCAAGTGATGGAAAAATCCTTTTTCAAATCTTTGCTATTGGCATAGTGTTTCTTATGAAATTCTGAGGCTTCTAACACATTTCCTATTAATAGTTGATCAATTTCACCATTTCCTTATTTTAGAGGGCCTGGCAGAGCTGGATGGGATCTAATATATGTTTTATATATAAGGGATGATTTATATTTCTGATTATTTCTTGTAATTGAATAAATAACAATTTATTGATTGGATAAAGAACAATTCTGTATCATCTGGAATAAGGTCAGCAGCTTCAATATGTAAAATAACTCTTTCTGCATATTGAGGGTCAGTAACTACACTAAGAGTTTCTGGAAAATTTTAATAATACCAGTAGATTAGCATGTAATTCTGACTTTTGAACATAATCATAAGGGCTTTGAGCCACTTTATTCAAATTTCCTGATTTATAACCTGCCTTTCCTGATTTTTTTTTTTGTATCAGTATGGGCTCCAGAAATTGGTGTTCCCTCTACAATATGAGGAAGGATCCAGTTAGTTTTCTTATAAACTGAATTCTATTACTTTGGAGATATTTGCTGATAATCTCTCCCAAAAAAATCACTTCAAGCTCTTTACCAATGTCCATTTTCTGCCTACAAAGAGGAAATTTTATCATTAGTAAGAGGTACTACAATTTCTGCTGGGTCTATTCCTGCTAATTGATGAAGTGTCAGTTTTCCTTTTATAATCAACTCAGAAACCTTTTCAACAAAGTTCTTTAATTTTCTACTTTTTGTATGTAAAAATATCCATTATAAGATATTATTTTCTCTCTGCATTAAAATTCCTGAAAGGGAAGGTGTAGAAGGCTAAAATAGCCAGAATGCAATCAAGCTTTGTATCCAAATGATCCACATGTGCATCCTGTAATTTCGTTTTTTACCAAAGCCAATTCTCTCTCATCTTCAGCTGATAATTCTCTTGGACTACCTACGTCCTTGTCACCTTTCAAGGTCTGAAATAAATTATTCAGTTCCTAAGTTGTTAATCAAATTGTGGGTTACAGCAAGTTAATGTCATTCGGTAATTTTTGGAAGTCATTAAGACCCTGCAAATGATCTCTGCTGATTTGTACCTTTTGGGGTTGAATGTTTTATAAACCTATTTTATATCCTAGATAATTAATAGAATCTCCTCTTTGTATTGTTTCAGTAGAAATTTATAATCCCCAACAAGGTAAATTTTCCTTTATTTCTTCAAACATTTTCTCTAAAGTATCTACATTTGAATCGGCTAGTAAAATATCATCCATATAGTGGCAAATTATAGATTGAGGAAACAAATAATTTCCAATGTTTGTCATACAAAATATTGGGACAGGGTGGGACTGTTTAACATCCCTTTTGGTGGAAACTTTCATTGATATGTAGGTGTAACCATCTTATTAAATAAGAAACACAGAGCCGATTCAGAGAAGAGAGCCAAGAGGTCAGAGCAATAGCTAAGAGCTGAGATTAAAAACCTTTACCCTTCCTGCCACTGCTGTTCTACCTCTCCAAAAGAGACCTACTTCCTGTCTGTTTGTCTTTATATAGACTTCCTGTTCTGCCTTCTCATTGGTTTTAAACCCAACCACATGACTGCCTCGTCACTGCTTGTCTGTACAGACCTCCAGGACTTTTATGCTTGGTATTGAGATTAAAGGAGTGTGTCTCCAATGCTGGCTGTATCCTTGAACACACAGAGATCTACCTAGTTCTGCCTACCAAGTGCTGGGATTAAAGGCATGCACCACCACTGCCCAGCTTCTGCTATGGCTCTAATAGCTCTGACCCCCTGGGCAACTTTATTTATTAACATACAAATAAAATCACATTTCAGTACAAATAAAATATCACCATATTGATATCTCTTAACAGTCTGAGAATTATTATAAGTAGGCACTTTGAAATAAAATTTTTTCTACCCTTTACTTGTAAAAGTATAGTGAAGAACTGGTCTTTTAAATCAATAACTATAATAGACTATCCTTTAGGTAACGGAGAAGGCAGGGTAATTCTAGGCTTTAAAGAGCCCGTTGACAGAATCACCTTATTGATAACTCTTAGATCTGTTACCATTCTCTATTTTCTAGATTTTGTTTTAATAACAAATACTTGAGAATTCCAATGACTGTTCAATTCTTCACTATGTTGAGTATTTAGCTGCTCCTATACCAGCTGTTCTAAGACCTATAATTTTTCTGATGTCAAAGGCCATTGTTCCATCCAAACAGGTTTGCCAACCATTTTAAAGGTAGGGCTGTTGGTACATTTGAAAGATTACTAGCTGTTGTGCCCTGTTTTTGTGCAACTTGAATGATCAGTGGTTGTTCTTTATAATATCTTCTAATATTCTTCCCAGAAATGTACATCAACTTATGGTTTGCTTCTGAGATTGGAGTAATGTTAATATGAGTATTCCATTTCTATAACAAATCACATCCCTATAAATTCATTGCTATATGAGCCCTATATGACTTTAATTTTCCTCTCTCTCCTTCTGTCTCTATATATTTGACCCATCTCATGCTTTGTTTTACCTTAGATAAAATTCCAATCCCCCAAAGGTAACATTTACCTCCTGAAGAGGCCAATTTGGATGCTAAGATTTGGGTGCAAGTATTGTTACATCTACCCCTGTGTCTATAAGACCTTCAATTACAATGTCATTTATTCAAGCTTTGGTCTTGGATCATTTATAGAAGTCTGCCAAAATATTCCCTTTATGGTTTCTCACAAAATTTTTGTTTTATCTCCTAAAGCTGTTCTATCTTCCAGAGCAGTATGGTTTTTAATAATAGGCATTAGGTCCTTTCATACTTTGGGGAGGAGTTTCCCCCATGGTGACAGGGAATGACTGAACCAAATTTGACTTGGGAGCCTGTGAGAGGCCCCTCAAGGTGTTTCCTTAAGGCAAAGGGTTTCCCTGTCTGTCCCTTGTTGATCTGCATTCATTGGTCCAATATCAGCTTTTGCCATAACTTCTGCATACTCCAGAAGGCAGGGGCCTTCTGTTTCTTTTATTCCTAGAAAAAAACATTGTTTCTAGGAATGCTCTGTCTACAACCCCTTTTTAGGTGACCTTATTTGCCACAATTAAAACATCTGACATTTTGATATTTCTTCAAGTCTCTAGGAATCATCTCTTCTATCCAAGCATCTTCCATCATTATGAGATTCAATATAGCTGTATCTTGGATCCATTCCTCTATGGATGCTGATCTTGCCTTTAAAGGCCTAGTTACCCTTTTGTATTGTGAATTAGCATTTTCAAAAGCCAAAGATTCAATTATTACTTGTCTAGCTTCTGATTTTGGCATCATTCTCTTTACAGCTTGAAGTCAGTCTTTGTAAAAAAAAATCAGTGAAAGTTTCTTTTGGGTCCTGTATAACTTTAGTAAATGACTCTGTTGTCTTTCTGACTTCTTCAATTTTGTCCCAAACATTCAAAGCTGTTGCATGGCATAGAGCCAGGGTGTATTCATCACATATAGCTTGTCTTTGTACATCCACATAATCATCTTCTTCAAGAAGTTGGGAGATTTCAATACCTCTAGTCCTACTTTGTTGTTCAATGGTACTAGTCTCATCTTTCCACCAAGTCCTCCACTATAATTGAGAACCAGGTTCCAATACTGCTGTAACCAAGTCTTTCCAGTCTTGTGGGACAATTCTGTTACTAGTCGACTGTGAATTTAACATCTGCTTCACAAAAGGCATACCATTTGAGACTATTGCTCACTTCCTTAAATCTTCTCAAATCTATCATTTCCACTGGAGTCCAGTGAGTGCTTCCATAGCCTTGGGGATATTTGTCATTTGACAGTTGTTCCTATATGTAGACTGGATAAACTAAGGTGGTTGTTAGGCTTAGACTGTTCCTTTCTTATTTTATAATGTAGTGGTGAGATTGGTTCTCCTTTAAACTCCTCTGTCTGGGTCTGAATATCTCTATTATCTGTTTTAATAAGTTTTTCTAAGGCCTGTAATATTTGAATAGTATATTTTTCTAAGGTTTACATATTATCAGTCACCTTTTTTTGCTCTCTTTAGCAGTAAATATTTCTTGAGATTTTATCTTATCTGTCAAAATTGTATTAATCTCCTTAGTAATTATTTGTAAGGCTTGCATATTATCATTAGTAACAATTTCTAAGGCTTGTATCTTTTGAATAGTACATTTTTTGAAGGTTTGCATATTATCAGTAGTAGCCTTTTTGAAAGCCTTATGTATCTTGACACTCATATCAAACAACTTATTTAGGAATAAAACAAGAATTATCAAGCTGATAATGATTACAACTAACATTATGTAAATCACAGCTAAGCTGATTATCCCCTCATTTAATTTTTCCATTTTTAAACCATCCAGTGTGTAATCATACAGAGACCTAACTCCTTCCATCATAATATTGTCTCCCATTACATAGGGAAAAAACTATCCTTTTTAAAAATCTAATTCCCACCTTTAAAAATTCCCAATTGTCTCATCAAGTCTGCTGATGATGATGAGGAAAAGTGAGGAGTAGCACATCTGAGCAGAGAACATAGGTGGTGTTCAGCCTGACAGAGGACAGCTGCCACTGATCATGTGTAGTAGTCTAATGAGGGGATCTAGGGAAAGCTCATAACCCACAGGAGAAAAGAAGCTAAACAGCCTGCCATCTGCATGGAGTAACATGCAAAAGCAGCTAACTACTGTGGTGTTTGGAGCACAGGTGCCTGTAGCATTTGCTGTGTAGATGCTGCAGCAGAAAAATCCTAGACTTGCTCAAAGGGCTTGGGGAAAAAAAGGAAAACCTAGCCAGCAGGGCAGTGACTCTGGCAGGTGCCCCCAAGTTCAGCTCTGGCTTGTGCCTGTGGATGCAAAGCCATGGGCAAGCTGCTTTTTTGTGAATTCATGCCCCAAAAGTTGGACACCAGATAAAGCATGAACCTAATTAGTCTTATCCATAAAAACCAGGAGTCAAATATTGGGGTAATAATCTGAAAGATCAGCAAAGGAGCAGCCACCAGTGACTTCTTACCTCTCTGAATCTTCAGACTGAAAGGGGGCTGAGATCCTGTCTCCACCCACTTTATATTCCTGTCTCCACATCCCAGTTGTGCTGGAATCAAAGGTGTGAGCCTCCCAAGTGCTGGGATCAAAGGCATGAGCCACCATAACATGGCCTCTATGCTTAACTTGTAGCTAGCTCTGCCCTTTGATCTCCCTGCAAACTTTGTTAGAACACAAACAAATATTACACAACATTAAATGGAGATGAAAAAAGGTTAAAATTATGATTTCAAATCATAGTAGCTAGCAACTACATTTTGGACACTGGTAGGCTCCAAGGTCCATCTTTTGCTGCTTATGCCCCAGTGGTTCACCAAAGTCATTCTCATGTTGCGACAAACATTTGCACATGCATGTGTGTGTGTTTGTGTGTGTTTGTGTTTGTGTTTGTGTGTGTGTGTGTGTGTGTGTGTGTGTGTTTATGTACAAGTGTGGTATAATATTCAGTGTGTCTGTGTACATGTGTGTGTGGCATGAATGTGGTCTATGTGTGTATAACTGTAAGTATAGTGTATGTGGTGTACATATCTATAGTGTGTGTGAATATGTGACTTGGTATAGGAGGGACTGTATGTGTTATTTGTGTGGTATGTGGTGGTGATGGTGGTGATGGTGGTGGTGTGTGTGTATGCATATGCAGGGGTGTATGGTATGTGCATATGTATTCTTTTTGGTATGACATATTTCCCTCCATCTCTTGTTTTCCTAAGCCCTGTATCACTCATGAAGTCTTAGCAATCTAGTGGTCCAAAATCATCTTTGCCCCCTTAAAATAAATTTATCTCAACAGCTATCCATTCATCTAAATTTATTGATTAATATTTAATGTGTTACATGAAAACAAACAGGATGTAAGTTGGGAGATTCTAGTTGTTGCCCTATATCTGTCCTTCCCACTCTGAGGTGGTAGTCTTTTTTTGTCACTGAATCTCAAGGGACATTTGATAAATTTGGTCCATATATGAGCCTACGCAGGCCATTCTCATTCAAACTACCGCATTCTACTCCCTGGTCTCCATAGACTTGTAGTAATATCATACTAATGCAAAAATGAATTCCATCCAACTTCAAAAGTCCTCATAGTCTATCACATTCTGAATAATGTTTAAAAGTCCAAAGTTCAAAGTCTCTCCTGAAATTCATGCAACTTCTTAACTATAATCCTCTATAAAATCAAAATCAAAAAGCAGATCACATACTTTCAACATATAATGGCACAGGATATACATTACCATTCCTAAATGTAGGGAAGGGAACAGAGTGGGGAAATACTGGAACAAAGCAAGACCAAAAACCAGCTGGTCAAACTCCAAATTCTGCATTCCCATATCTGATGTCAAAGCATTCTTCAGATCTCCAATTGCTTTCAGATTTCTTGACTGAAACATATTTCTCTCTCTTGGGCTGGTTCCACTACTTGTTAGCAGCTTTCCTCAGCAGGTATCCCACAACATCTCCAACATCTTGGGTTTCCAATGCAATCTAGACTTTATCTTCACAGCTTCATGCAACAGCCTCCATGGGTCTCTATGCAGTGACATTTCTGACACATGCCTAGCCTCAACAGCTTACCTTAGTTGCTGATGAAGATTCCTTAATGCTTTTCTTCTGTGATTCTAAAGCCAGAACCAGGTGCTCAAAGCTGTCAAGTTCCACTCCTTGATGACACTGGAACTTAGTCCCCTTGTTACATTTGCATTAGCTTTTTTAATGGTTTCTTCACTTTTCTTTAATTCCTTTTTACAAGTTAGAAGCTTAGCTAGTGGGAGTCTCTTTATTCCATTTATCATAAATCTTTTCTTTAAACTTTTTATTACTTTGAGCACCGAACTTAGCTCCATTACACTTCCTGCTGTTCCTTTTCTCCTCATACTCTACATTTTGTATTTTTCCTGTCTCAGCTTACTCCTTTTCATTATAGATCTGCATAAGAATGGCCATTAATAACCACACAATGCTGTAGATACTAGGCTGTCTTGAAATTTCCTCTGCCAATGCCATTAATGCAAAAGCTCCAAATCACCTCAGGTAGATTTTTGAATAAGGGCAAAAAAAAAAAAATACTGCTACATTCTTTGCCAAAATATCACAAAATGGTCTCTAGGCCACTTATTAATATTCTTTACCTTTGAAACTTCTTAAGCTGGGCCCCCAAAGTTTAAATAACCCTCAACACTATGTTCCATGTTCCTACCAAGATGGTCCATTAAGTCTGGCTTAAAGCATCCAATGACTTTTTTAGTACAAACTCCCAAAGTCTTCTATATTCTTCCAACAAACAAAATGGTCAGGCCTGTCACAGCAATAGCCCACTCCTGGTACCAATTTCTTTCTTAGTTATCATTCTGTTGCTGTGAAGGGACACCATGACCACAGCAATGCTTATAAAAGAAAACATTTAATTGGGACTTGCTTACAGTTTCAGAAGTTTTGTTCATTATTATCCTGGCAGGAAGCATGGCAGCATGTATGCAGACATGGTGCTGGAGAAGTGGCTAAGAGTTCTATATATAGATCTGCAGGCAGCAGGAAGAGAGTGATACTGGGCTTGGCATTATCAGGGACTACGGGGGTCCAGCCCCTCGATAGTCCCCTCCCAGGGTCTGGGAAGAATCTACAACCAGCTGATAATTAATCTTTGATGAAAAGAAATGAATCTATGTACACAAAACTCCTTAGTTCATACATTTTATTATTCTGTGATAGTTCTCTCTCCACACAGCTTCAGTTCTGTTCTCATGTCTAGCTCCTTTCTTGCCTGATTTCTCTCTGTTTATCTACTGTTCCCTCTTAAGTTCTATCTTAATTCTCTCATCTTAATTCTGCCTCATCTAGGTCCTTTTCACCTTGTTCTTACCCAGCTAGGGCTTTGCCATCTGACTCTTCCTCATCTTCCATCTCGTTCCTCTAGTACTCTCTTCTAGCCCTTCAATCTAGTTCTTTTCCATCTCAGTTTGTTCCTCTCAAGTTCTTACCCATCTAGTTCTTCCATTCTCTTTTCTCTTCTCTGACTCCCCTGTGCCTTGGAAGTCCTGGTATATAAAGCCAGGCTTCCAGGGTCAAATGGAGGGGTGATAAGAATCACATTGAGAGGCAATAACCGTTAATTATCATTTGCAACCCCAAAGGGAAGTGACCAATGGGGAAATGAATTAACTAAAGGCTAAATTCGGGTAATATCTAAGAAGAGGGCTCTTACATGCTCAACTATAACCTTAAACGTGATTAGTAGAAAGTGTTAAGAATCTATAAGTTGCTAGGTCAATGGGAGAAAATAAAACTGTCTTTTTTCCTGTGGCTCCTATCTGTCCAAGCTATCTACCGTTTTTCTGCGGGGTGGGGGAAAGTGTGCTCAGTCACTAGGCAACCTGTGTACAGCTAGATGCCTCTGGTGATAGTTAAAGGGAGATCTGGAACTGGAGGTAAGGTTTGGGAAAGCAGGAAGTAAAGCTTAATTGGCACATCCACCAGGCCTTCTCAAATGGGTAGTCTGGACGCTTAGAGAGTACAGAGGTGTCTCTGATAAGGTACTTCCCTCCATCTGGGGATGGACCTGGCCGGATGCTGCCAATGGTGATAATTACAGGGAGGCTTGAACTGGGCTGAGCATAGCTGTCCGTGCAGAAGGTTATCCAAATATTCCTAGAAGTGGTTAGATAAGGAGTTAGAGGTCTATAAAGTTAGTAAGGCTGTAAGAAAGGAGGGTCCGAGCTAAATTGTGTAAAGCTATTACTGAACATCCACCTGACCTAGGCGGTGTCTCGTTGTGGAATTTGTCTTAAATCAGGAGACTTGCATGTGGACTGTTATTACTGCTAGTCCTTGAAAGTGGCCAAGGGAGATATCTGATTCCAGAGAAAGCCTTTCCTGAGGCAGTTCTCCAGATATGTCCAGAGAGTGATTAGTCCACACTGTTAGTGCTTCTTAGGGAAAAGTCAATTGGGAAAACTGTGAAGGCACACATGATTTTCACAACAGAAGACAGCTGATAAAGCCAAGTAACACCAAAAACTCCTTGGGATTTGGCTTCCTCTGGAGGAATTCCCTGATTCCTCCAGGTAGTGACTTTGCCATAACCAGCTGAGTTCTATGATATATTCCTGCATCCTGCAGCATGGCATAGACTTTTGAAACCTCAAAGCCTACCTCCAGTGAGGTACACACTTCCTCCAGCAAGACCATACCTACTCCAACAAGGCCACACCTCATAATCCTTCTTAAGAAATGATGCTGCATGATGACCAAGCATTCAAATATATGAGCCTATCAGGGACATTCTTATTCAAACTGCTACACAAGGCTATCACTTAATTGCAATGCTCTGTAAAATCAAAATCCAAATTATATACTTTTAATTTTCAATGGCAGAGTTCAGATTCTCATTCCAAAATGGAGGAATGGTGGCCTTGCAAGGAAATATTGGACCAAAGCAAGACCAAAACCCACAGGACAAATACCACACCCTTCAAATCCATAGCAAACATCTTGAGACCATCTGTTCTGAGAGACTTAGGAGGTCCTGCTCTTTAGCTCTTCCACCTGTCCTTTGGCCAGGCTCCATTCCAAACATACAGCTTTCTCCAGTGCACATCTCATGGCTTTGCCCCCTCCAACATCCTGGATCTCCATGTGACTTATACTTTACCTCACAGCTTCATGGTGATTTCTCAGGGCTTCCTTGCAGAGATTCCAACCTTGCCTCACATTGCTTGGTCTATCAGCTCTCTGCAGTTGTGGCACAAGATTCCATGATCCCCTCACTCTGGCATGTTTAATGTCTGCAAAACCAACACCATGTGGATGATACTGTCAAGCCCTGCTTCCACTTCAGGGTTGAGCCTGGGCTCCTAGGAACAATAGTCACAACAACCCCTGTTCACTGACATTAGGGAACTAGGCAACTGCTTCCAGAAACCCTATGGTTTTCTAACACATGCCCTTTCCTTTCAAATTGGTTTCCATTTTCACAAGCTGGAAGCTTTGATGGATGTATCCCTGTGTTGGGAGACTTTCTTACTGTTCCAATGCAAAGGAGGTTTCTCCTTAGTAGCACTAATCTCTTTAATAGTTACAGTTTCGTTTGCCAAACAAATTCAATCATTACTCACTCAAGACTTTGCAGTGTGGATAGAATTCAGTAAGACTCTTTGTGGAATATAATCTGAATAGACTTTAGCCAAATTGAGTCCTTGTTCCTTAGGAACCCATTTTCCAATGTCTGAATTTCAATCTGCATTCTTGTCTTCTAAGCTCTCATCAGAATGGCCCAGTTGGTTTCCAGTATGTTAGGGCCAAAATGTTTCCAGCCCAAGCTTCCAAATTCTTCCACATTGCTCTTACAAAATAGTTCCAAAGGCCCCAGAACCATGTTTAGGTTGACCATAGCAACTGCTATACTTCTCATCACCAACATCTGTGTTAGTTTCTTTGCCTGTTGTTATAATAAAATACCCTAACAAAGCAACTTAAAGGTTTCTTTGGGCTTATAATTTCTGGAGGATAGAGGCCATGATGGTAGGGCAGGTAGGGTGGCAAGAGCAGGAAGATGGCTGGTCATACAGTACATATGAACTCAGAAAGCCTGCATCAAACAGAAAGTGGCATCTCACTCTAAAGCCTCAAGGCCTGACCCAGTGACCCTCCCCTCCCTTGAGTTTCTGTCTCCTAAATTATACAACCTTCCTCAAAGTACCACTAGGTATGGATCACATGTTCAAACACATAAGTCTATGACAGACTTCTCACAATCAAACCACAAAAAATAATAATAAATGATTATTGAAACTAAATGTAAATAATTCCTGAAGGCTGTCATTTAAATTAAATCAAAATATATTGTTTTAAAAAACACATACATTTCTCTTCCAAAGCAATTTTCTTTCAAGAGTTTATTTTCACTTTATGACTTTGAAATTTAAAATGCAGACTTCTGTTGTGGGAATTTGATCTGTTCAGCCAATGGCATTGGAGTAACAAGCCCTAGGGTGTGGTCTTGTCTGTGTACATGACCACTTAAGAAGTGAGGAGAGGGGCCACTCTCTCTCTCTTGGATGACCACAGCAGAAGCAAGTGGAAGCATGGCTTGTGTTTGGTTCTCATCACCCTTTGGCAGAATGGCAGGACAGCTGGATCAGCAGTGGTGTCTACTTTATTTTGTATTTGTGATTGTGTGATCCCCATTTCATCCCTTAATAAATAAGTCTTCTTCCCAGACATCCATGGACTTCTCACTATAGACTTTTTCTCAGAGGCAGTCCATAAATCAGATGGTATAATGAGCTTTTAAATGAGGGTGGTAGTCATAGATATTTTATTTTTATAATTGATTTTTTACAAGCAGTATTTATTAT
The DNA here is from genome assembly GCA_902168415.1 of Peromyscus melanophrys. Lineage (NCBI taxonomy): Eukaryota > Metazoa > Chordata > Mammalia > Rodentia > Cricetidae > Peromyscus > Peromyscus melanophrys. Next base: position 5,582 of record CABHPR010134533.1, on the reverse strand, counting down.
TTTTTTCAATAATTTAAATAATGACTTCATGGAGACACAGTTATATACAATTTAAAATTTTTACATTTATCCCCCCTCTTTCCTTCCTGTATGTTAATGAATTTACATGTATTATGCCATATATGTAAATATCAAAGAACAGGTTTCAGGAGTGAGTTCTCTCCTGCCACGTGAGCTCTATGATGAAACTCAGGTCATCAGACTTGTCAGCAAACACCTTTATCCACTTTACATCAGAGGATTAAAGTCAATAGTTTGTAAGATTCACAGCTGGGGACCTATCATCCCATCTAATTTCAGAAAGATTTGGGTACCCTAGAATGATATGTCTTAGGTAGCGATTCTATTGCTGTGAAGACATACCATGACCACAGCAACACTTATAAGGAAAAAATTGGATAGGAGCTGGCTTAAACTTCAGAGGTTTAGTCCATTGACATCATAGCAGGATGCATGGTGACATATAGGCAAACATGGTGCTGGAGAGGTAGATGTAAGTTCTACATCAAATTTTCAGGCAGCACGAAGAGCGTGACATTGTGCTCAGCTTGAGTATCTGAAACCTCAAAGCCCATCCCCAGTGACACACTTCCTCCAAAAAAGCCATACCTAATGGTGTCATTCCCTATGAGCCTGTAAGGGGGCATTTTAATTCATGGATCAGAGATTCCATACCAGTTATTAGGCTTTCCTTTTTCTACTCTTCTCTTGGGCTCTGGCAACTACTCAAACACTTTCTATCTTTATAGACTCGCCTATTAAACATTTACACAAATAGAAGTTCACAATATGTGCTATTGCTGTCTGGCTTCTTTCACTTGATATAATGTTTTTAAGGCTCATCTGTTCGCAGCATGTTTCAGAACTTCATTTCTTTTTATGACTAATTGATATCCCCAACTTGTTTGTTAATTTGTCATAGCAATGAGTATGTACAAGTTTTTATGCAGACATTTGTTTTTAATTGTCTTGAGCATATGCATAGCAGGGAATTTGTTATGTCAAATGTCAAGTCCCTAAGGTTTTGATGAGTTCTCAAAACACTCATTTTCAAAATGTCTTGTACTTTTTTGAGATTATAATATAATTACATCATTTCCCCTTCCATTTCCTACCCTCAAACCCTCCCAATATCCCTTCTTGTTCTTTTTCAAATTCAAGCTCTCTTTTTTCATTAATTATTCTTACATACATATATGTATACTTATATACATATATAATCCCTAAATCCATAAATACAAACAGCTCAGTGTATCCTATTACTTGTAAGTTGTCTTTGCTAGGAGTTTGGGAGACAGTTTCTCAGTGAAGATTGGAAGATGAGGAGAATGCCTGTTCTGAAGCTGATTTTGAATTTTGAGTGACCTGGTGTCCCCATCTGTAATGATGTGTACTCTAAGAGGTGGTTTTGAAAAAAAAATCAGTGTCATAAGAAGATTCTGATTCTACAAATCAGCTACTTCCTCTTTTCTCCTACATGATGTAATTTTGGTGGTCTGGAGAGCACAGGCTTGTAATCAGAGGATGTGATTTGAGCACCTTCACTTACTGTTAGTCATCAGATCTCTGATTGAGTTGATGTCATGCTTCAGTCTCCATGTCTGTAACATGGAGATGATGATCATTGCCTCCTTTCTTCCCCAGTTACTCTACAGCCTGAGACACTGGAGCATGACTCAAGACAGTACTCTTAAAAGGTTTCTGCGTTTAATGCACGAGTGTTCATAGAATTTCTCATTTCCTCCCCTTTCCCTGATGGGTGCCATACATGATTCTTGTTCACAATGGTAACAAGAGGATAGATGAAGAGGCCAATAAGATAGGGCAGCAGGTAAAGGCACTTGCAAGCAAGGCTAATGATTTGAGTTCAGTCCCAGAATCCATGCTGGGGAAAGAGAAAACTGACTCCCACACATTGTCCTCTGAACTCTACGTGCATATCAAGGCATGTGTGTGCCCATTTGTCTGTACACATCTATAATACATACACATAAATAGGAGCAGGGAAATCACTTGTCCTATACAGACTCCAAGTATCTGGACTGCATCCACTGCCGTCTTTACTCAACCACACCACAGATCATAGACTATTCGAGCAAAAAAGTCTTGTCTTTTCTAAATTTCTAAAAATCAGTACTGAGATCAATATGGTCTTGCATGGAAATGAATAGAACCTCTCTTGGCATGGGACAGTAGTAAGTACCAAGCTCTCATAGTGTGGTGGTTTGAATAAGAATGCTCCCCATCAGCTCATAGATTTGAATGCTTGATCACTAGGGAGTGGCACTACTTGAAAGGATTAGAAGGTATGGCCTTATTGGAGAATGTGTGTCACTAGTGGTGGGCTTCGGGGCTTCAAAAGCTCAAGCCAGGCCCTCTTGGAGGAGGTCTCTCTCCTCCTGCTGTCTAGAGATCCAGATGTAGAACTCTTAGCTACTTCTCCATGTCTGTGTCTGTGCTACCATGCTTCCTTGCATGATGACAATGGACTCACCCTCTGAAACTGTAAGGAAATTCCAATTAAATGCCATGGTCATGATGTCTCTTCACAGCAATAGAACACTGATCAAGATACATAGATATGGCCCAGAGTCACTGTGGGATGGCAAAGGTCTAGTACCCAGAGTCTCTGTGATCCTTCTTACTGATCATCACACAGTACCAGGCACTTGTCTCTGTAGATCCAGAGAACTTGTATTTAGGGTAGTGGATGCATTCCAGAGAAGAGGATTGATTACATACTCATAGCATCTACTACAGATGATCTGACCCAGTGAAAGCTCAAGTCCTTCCTGAGCTGCAGAGTGTACCTCCAGCTAAAATTATACTGTAGACTGTCCTGAAGGTAGAAACCATACCTCACCTGTGCTTAAGTGTGCAGATGCCAGCCTACACCCTCAAGGGGAAGAAGGCTGAGTGATGCAGTTCCTATCAGAAGATTGTTTAGTCAAGCAGGTGCAAGGCTGCCCTGGCCCACAAAAAAAAAAAAAAAAAAAAAAAAAAAAAGTGAGGACCAGGCCTCAGTGTCATCCTGCTGAGTAGGGGGTAACAACCGAATAGATTCTGATCTGGCCCACTTCACTTGATGTGCTGGTCTTCACCGGGTAACTTGAAGCCCGACTCCCTGTGAACTACTAAGCAGCATTGCACGTCTGCTGATTGGCAGCTTCAGAAGTTACTGACTGTTACCCTTGATCAAGAGGACTCCATCACATCCTTAAAGAGAGAAAATATGCCACTAAAGTCAGACCAACCTAAAATATGGAAAAGGTAAGAAAAGTGTTATTTTTAGAAGTTACTAGTATATGATTGCTAATATGATAGAGTTGAAGCATAATTTGCTTTCTCATCCCATGAACGTAGTTAATCTGGGGCTGTATCTGCGCATTTGGTAACGTTTGTTTTTTTTTCTCTTGAAATATTTCTTCTAGATCTATTTTCTCAAATTAAGAACAGCAGTTGCCTGCCAAAAGCTAATGAGTATATTTTAATTAGTGGTAGAAAAGCCTTTTAATTTGCAAACACAGATATTTCAAATTATGCCTTATAAAATGGACATGCACTAAACAGATTTTGTGCTTATGGGGATGCTCTGCCATTGGATTCCTTGAATTTTCATATCCTAGGCCTGCAGGCACCATGTAGAAATCACACCTCCGCCTTGGAAGAAATGTGAGTGACAGAGACACTTTCACTTATTTTAGGTAAGGGAACCAGCCAAGGAGCCTGCAGAAACGGGCTACTGTCGAATTTCTGCCAAACCCCCAATGTTACCCGCTCGTGCCAAATGTTCCAGACTTGCCCTGTTTCTTCCATGTTAAAGCCTGGTTTAATTTTCCTTTGACTTTCTATGAGAGCATTTCTTGTACAAGTCCCAAGCCCTGGGCTAAAAGAAAGTCAGAGGTGATCTCTTGTCAACTCAGAGGAATTGTGCTATCACTCATTCATCTGAGGTGGGGGCAGCTGTTTATTTTCTACAGACTGTTTCCTGATTGTCCTTACTGTCTAAGATTTGTCCACCCAGGAGGCCCAAGATGTCTACATCTTGAGTCCTAGGATTTATAAGCACATAGTCCTAGATGAGAAAAGGCTCAGGTCAATGGAATGGTTCAGTGGGTAAAGGCACTTGCCACCAAGACCGATGAGATGTATTTGATATCCAGGACTCACATGGTGTAAGAAGAGAACCAACTCATAAAATTGTCCTCTGACCTCCATGCACTTGGCGTGGTATGTGGGCACCCACCCACGCACATACACATGCACACATGCAAAATAAATTAATATAAAAACATAGGAAAAGAATCTTCAGATGTGATAAAATATCTTGAGATGTGATGATCTCCCTAGGTTGATGGGTTTGCTGAATGCAATCTAAGCTTGATTCAGGTAAGATCTGGAGCAGAGATGGAAGAAGATCCTAATGTAGTTTTGTGGAGCCTAGGATCTAGCCCTGCCAGTTCAGCCTCCAAAGGGGAGAGGTAGGTGTGCAGCTTTCATGCAGCAAGCATGTGCTAATTTGTCACAGTGGTCATAGCACACCAGAAGCAGGACGTTTGTTCCTTCTGTGTGCTAGGCTATTTTCTCAACTTCCTTTCAGCTGGATATAAACCACAGGACTGAGTTCTGGCCTGTGGAATATGGGGGAAGTGAAATGCAACACTTCCAGGTTGGGCTAATACTCCTTAAAGATCCTGCCTAGTCTTTCTTCTTTTGCTAGACTCAAGAAAAGGTCTCCGCAAAGGCAGACTCACAACATAGAATGGTAATGGTCCCTCAAATCCAATATGAATCCTCATGGAAGGCTGACACAAAGAAGAGCAAGACTATGAGGGAAAGATGGAGAGCAACTGTGCCCTCTGAATCCACCACAGATGCCCATGGAGCCGACATAAAAGCAACATGTACAATTATAGTGTGTTAAGATGCAGAGACTCTAAGTGTGTTCTCCACTGACTAGTTTGATCAATAAATCCTAAATGATGTACCATTCATTGATTAATATTTACTAAATTCCGATGTTACACTAGGCATTAATAAAACACCCTAGGTTAGTTGGGTTGTCTGGATGAAATCTACAGGTAGCTCTTAGAGAGGAAGGCATGATTTCTGCTCTAGTTTGGTTACTAGCTATCTTTCTGCCTACTTATGAAAACTTTCTGATATTTCTTATTAACACTGGATGTTGTTAAAGCCTCTATCCAGATGATAGTGTGTAAGAAACATGGAATGCTGTTAGTGACAAGGTAAATTGTGGACTAGTGATTTACCTGTAGAAATACGAGTAAGAAATCTGTTAATCAGACAGTGCTGATGTCATAACAGCTTGAGGTCTCAGTGTTCCAACACAATAAGCATGTAGGGTACTTTTCTGTCTTCATTCTTTCTCCTGCAAAGCTACCTGTGTGGCAAGGCCCTTGTGGTAACCCCCAAACATCCACTTCTACCTCGTAGCTTCAAGGTCTCTTGGTGTGATCACCAGACTTCTCATCACCTATGAAACATCGGATAGAAAAAAACCTAAGGATTGGGGATGAGAGGGGGATGGGAGGGGATTGGGAGGGGGAAGAGAGGGGCATGGG
>CABHPR010134532.1:0-11860 GCA_902168415.1 Peromyscus melanophrys | reverse complement strand
TTGGCTACACTGGGCCTGGGTGTGGTGGAGTGCCCCCAGCTTGAATGGAAGTCTTAAAAGGAACAGAGTTAAACAACAGGAAATCAAGTTGGTTGAAATAAACACCTATGAAGCCAAAAGGGAAGGACTAGATCTGGTGTGCTCTCTTGGTTGGCCAGAGACTTGTGGGTTAATCTGATTGGTGTGATTAGGCAGAGTGACTATGTAGGTCATGTGTGAATGGCCTGCATAAATCAGGGTACTCAGTACATGTTTGGCACACTTTGCCATGGCCTCTTGCACTGTGAAGGCTACAAAACAAAACTATCCAATTCCCAGCCTCCTTTGTTGCCAGGGCTGGCCTGTCACACAGATCTGGCCATGGAGATGCAGGCTGCACTTTCTGAGGGCTTCTTTCCTGAAGATAAGGTGATGCCGCTCAGAAGGTTCTGGCTTCTGCTCCCCTTTCTGAGCAGCAGCTGTGGTGTGGGTTTGAGAGTCAGATGCACACGGGCAGGGCTGAGCAGAGCATAACCAGGAGCTGGTCCTTCCAGGCTGGCTCGGGGTGACTCCTCTGCATTCTGTGGTGCAGAAACTTCTGATCATTGTTCATCAGTGTTTTGTGTTTGTTTGCTGCTGGTATTGCCTGGAGCTGAGTGATTCTTAACAGTCATATTGGTTAGGGAAGAAGAAAGAGGATGTCGAGAGAAGGAGGAAGAGGAGGAGGAAGAGCAGCAGGAGGTGGAGGGAGACAGGAGAAGGAAGAAGAGGAGAAGAAAGAAGAAGAGGAAGAAGAGGGAGAAGAATAAGGAAGAAGGAGGAGGAGGACGAGGAAGAAGAAAGAAGGAGGAGGAGGAGGAGGAAGAGGAAGAAGAAGGAAGAAGAGAAGGAGGAGGAGGAGGAGGAGGAGGACAACAACCAGTCTAGCAGGGGGGCTAGGTATGTTGCTCTGTCACTTGAATGTTCGTCTCCTATGCCACAGGCCTGGGCTTCAGTCTCTAGCACCTCATAAAGCCCCACATGGTGGTACATGTCTGTAACCCCAATATAAGTAGTGTGGATGAAGAATGATCACAAATGCAAGATTATCCCTGGCTACCTAGCAACTTCAAGGCCAACTTGAGTTACATGAAATCCTTACTCAAAACAGTAAAAATCAACTGCCAGAACGGTTTTTAAAAATGCCTATGGCATATCATATGTAGCTGAATTAAGCAAGACCTACAAAATGCAAACCTACTGGTGCTCTTATGTGGAAAAGGAGGATAAAACAGCAGCCATGCCGGGGGTGTATAGGGAGGAGTAGGGTGTGGGAGATAAGTGCAGTAGTCCAGTGCTTGCCACACACCTGCTGGATGAATGTCAACTTATACAGAGGGCACTCAGAGGAACGCAAGTGTAACTGGTAGTATTAGTAGTCTTTTCAACTGGTTGCCCAGGTCTTTAGTGTCTCCCTGTGTCTGTGGAAGGCTCTTGCTGCTTCGCACTGCTGTTCTCTGTTTTATGAAGCTCCTAATGCTGAGTGCTTGCTTTAGTAAACATGCCTTGTCTTCAACTTTTGAGGGGTTTGGAAGAGACTTGTCAATAAGACAGTTCTCTAATTGAGATTAAACTCCAATCCCCCCTTTTCAAGGCTGTCTTCTCCAGTCTTACTTTATGCTGGCATCTTGAACAATCAGTGTCGCTGTCTATGAGACCAAGTCACAAGGTACTGCACTTACGTGCTTGGACCACTACATCTGGTTTATATGACGCTGGGACCAGCCTTGTATTCAGACATGCTGCCCAACATTCTGCCAGCTAAGCTGCATGCCCAGCTCCATCTCTTTCATTTTTATTTATTTGTTTGTTTTGGCTGTGCTTTTCATTTTCTTTAAAAAATATTTCTTTTTCTTTTTCTAACAGTTCTTATTAATAGTGTATGGAGGTTTATCCACTCACCTGTGGGAAGATATTTTGATTGTTTCTAAGTTTTGGCAATTATGAATACCAGAAACACACGTGAATAGCTTTTTGTATATATACATTTTAAACTCCTTTGAGTAAATACATTGAGCCAATCACTTGAACACATGAAAAATATGTTTATTTTACTAAGAAACCATCAAATTGTCCTCAAAATGGCCACACTATTTTGCATTCCTATCAGCAGTGAGGGGCGTGTTGACCACGTCCTTGTTAGAATTTACTGTTTACAAGTGTTTTAGATTTTGCTCATTCTAACTTAAGAACATAACAAGAAGTATGTGATAGTTTTTTTATTTAATGTGTAACTTCCCTAATGATACGCAGCCGTCTTAGCTGTCACTTGTCTGTCTTCTGAGAGAGCTACCTGATCCATTCCCATCTTTTTCCCAGGGTCATCACATCACTCCTTTGTTTGGTGGGAGGATCACGGTGGGCACACGTAGTTGTGTCTCTGCACAGGGGAGAGGACAGCTAACCAGAGCTGGTTCGCTCCTTCCCACCACGTGGGTTCGGGGCTCAGCCTTGGTGGCAAACATCTTGACCTGGAGCCGTCTAGACAGCCCTTTTTAAAGCCCATTCTCAAATCAGACTGTTTGATTTCCTTCCTGCTGAGTTTTGAGAGTTCTGTAAATTTAATAAAAATTTCAAAAATATTTCATTAAAGAAAAAGTATTTTTCAAAAACAGAAAAGAAAAAGTATTTTCCATGTATTTTGGATACTAGTAATCTATCGGATATGTAGGTGTTTTCTCTCAAATCTGTGCTTTTACATTCTTTTAGCCAGTCTTTTTTTTTTCATTTAAAAAACAGACAGCTTCTTTTGTTTTGTTTTTGTTTTTTGTTTTTGTTTTTGTTTTTGAGACAGGGTTTCACTGTGTAGTCCTGGCTGTCCTGGTACTCACTCTGTAAGCCAGGCTGGCTTCAAACTCAGAGATCTGCCTGCCTCTGCCTCCCAAGTTCTGGGATTAAAGGTGTGCACCGTCACCGCCCAGCAAAAAATGTGTATGTGTCAGCAGTTTTCAACCTGTGGTTTGTGACCCCTTGGTGGGTAGAACAACTCTTATGCAGGGATTGCCTAAGAACATTGGAAGACATGAATATTTACGTTAAGGTTCATAACAGTAGCAAAATTACAGTTATGAAGTAGCAAGGAAAATAATTTTACGGTTGGGGGTCACTACAGCACGAGGAACTGGATTATTAGGGACGTAGCATTAGGAAGGTTGAGAACTGCTGGTGTATGTGTACCACATGTGTGTCTGGTACCTACAGCAGTCAAAAGAGGGTGCCAGATCCCCTGGGACTGGAGTTCCAGATGATTGTGAGACACTATGTGGGTGCTGAGAATTTCACTAGGGTCCTTTGTAACTGCCCAGCCACCCTCATCCCAGGCCAGAGTCTTGGAGAGCAGAACTTCTGAACAGGAATAGAGTTTGATATATTTGTGTTTAATTCTATGGACTGTGCTTTTGATTTGTATGTAAAGAATCATTGCCTAACCCAAGGTGACGTGTGTTTTCTCCTGTATTATCTTCATTATCTACATTTATGTCCATGACTTATTTTGTCTTTTAAGAAGGGCTCCTGCTATGCTGGCCAGGCAGGTCCTGGGCTAGTGAGAGCATGCCATCCTCCCACCTCAGCCTCCTGAGCAACTGGGACCACACCTGTGCGCTGTCACTCCTGGCTTATGAAATGCTCATGGGTGTCCAGGTGTCCAGGTGTCCAGCATCAATAGCTGATGGGTCATCCTCTCTCCACCGAGGTACCTTTGTCCTTTTCTCAAAGATCACATGGCTGCATGTGAGTGTGTCCATCTATAGGCTACTTTTTCCTTCCCATTGATCTATTTGAAATTTGAAACAAACTGTTAAAAACCTGTTTATGATACCAAAAAGAAAACTTCAATATATGCAAAAAGTAAAAAAAAAAAAAAAAATTGCACAAGTATTTTTGACCATGATGCAATGAAAGAAAATAGTCATGTAACATACTGTCTAAATACGTCGTCTCAGAGAAACCAGCACTGGAAGAAAGTGATTTAGAATGGAGTAGCGTGAGAACTCACTCCGTGTACCAGACACATCACACCTGGGCAAAGATGTGTGAGTAGAAATAGTGAGAGCTCCCAAGTATTTTGAACAAACTGAAAAACCTTGGGAAATATGGTAAGAATTGCTTGGCACCTCTAATTTAGATAGATTCTATTAGTTGTTCTTGTTCCACCAAAAAAAAAAAAAAAAATATTCCTTAGCTTCTGACTTGAATTACACTAAGTTGAAAAAATTAAATTGGGAAAATTTCTGTAGTCATGTTCTGTTCTCACCTAAGAAACAATGTGTCTCTTATTTTAAATCCCATTATCTCCTACTTCCCTCATTCTTTTCATGTTCTCTGGTTTTGTTACATACATATGGACACTGGTATGTGCCCCACACCCATTACTCTCCCTCTTCTTGGCCCCTCCCTTTCCCATCAGTCCCCTTTATTCCCTTAGACATTTTACTTTCATTCCACATAGATTTAAAAAAAGAAAAAAAACTCCCACATTGGGTGTTCATAAAAGGACAGCAGAGTTCCAATTTTTTAAAAAATTTCATTGCTTTTTGTTGTGAAAACTTTTTAATATTGTAAGAAGAAATGTTTCAAGATTTTTAACAAAATCGTGAATGTTTCATTTGTCAAAATTACCTTCTCTCATTTTCTAAAGTAGCCTATTCCCCCATCTCTCTCAGGAAGCAAATCCCTGAGGTACTGTTAGCAGCATAAAAGTTTTTAATTTTTTGCTTATGAAATCTCATGGGAAATGTTTCATCTGAAATGAAGGGAAATAGAGTTGTCCTGGTTGAAGGTGAGCCCAAACCTTTGGGTTGGGATGGTAAACGTGGTAGGTACTTCAAGCTTCTGTAATGGACTCCCCAGGCTTCCTAAAACAGATGAAAAGAACTATTATTGGAAAAAGACAAGCTACTTAGATGGACAACTGCATTTCCTATCTTTTTCCTGACACAAAACAACTTTCACACCTGAATCTTGTAATCTATTTAACTTATGTATCTATTTATTTATTATTTATTGTGCTTGCATGTGCTCACATGTGCTTGCACGCCACAATGTGGTGTATGGAGTTCAGAGGACAACTTGATGGAACTGGTTCTTGTCTTCTACCATATTGGATCCAGGATCAAACTGAGTTTGTCAGTTTGTCAAAGTCAGTTTGTCAGGATCAAAGTGAGGTTGTCAGGCTTCAGAGCAAGCACCTTTACCTCCTGACCTAGCTTGCTGGCTGTGTCAGTCAGGGTTTCTATTGTAGTGAAGAGACACCATGACCATGCAACTCTTATCAAGGAAAACATTTAATTGGGGCTGGCTTACAGTGCAGGGGTTTAGTCTGTTATCACCGTGGCAGGTGGCAACGGTGGTGTGCAGGTAGACACGGTGCTGGAGAAGGAGCTGAGAGTTCTACATCTTGATCCTCACTCAGGCAGCAGAAACAACTGTGTGTAGCACTGAGCTGAGCAAAGGAGACCTCAAAGTCCACCCCCACAGTGACACACTTCCTCCAACAAGGCCACACCTACTCCAACAGAGCCACACCTCCTAATAGTGCCACTCCCTTTGGGGCATTTTCTTTCAAACCACCACACTGTCCCTGTCTCTTTTTAAATTCATCATAAAGATCTGTTATGGCTTGGATTTAAAATGTTCTCTGAAGGCCCATATACTAAAGGGAGCAATAAGAAGTGTGTCCTAGAGGGAGGTGTTAGCACCCTGGAAATGTGCCTTTGAAGGGATTTGGGAACCCAGGCTCAATCATCTCTCCTTTTGATTACTAGCAGTGAAGTGAGCAGTTTTGCCCTATCACACACTCCACGCCATGTGCTCGCCTTTACCCCAGGCTCAAAAGCAATGGAGATAACTGCTGCGGACTGAAACCTTTAAAATTCTAAGTTAAAATGATGTCTTCTCTATAAGTAGCCTTTTTTCTCAGGTAGCTTGTGACATCTACGGAAAGCTGACCAATACAAGGTCTAATTCGAATTGCAACCATTTCTTCAGTGACAATGAGAGCTTGTCCTGTTTATTATAATACTTTTCCACCTTCCGCATGATTTGGATACATGTATAAAGATTGAAAGTTGTTTTCGACCTTGTTTTAAAAGATTAGAGCCAGTGAGATAGCTCGGCAGTTAAAGGCACTCATCTCAAAAACTGCCAACTTGAGTTCTATCCCTAGGACTCACATGGTGAAAGGAGACCCATTTCCTGCCAACTGTCCTCTGACTTCCAAACACATTCCATGGCATGAGTGCCTGCACGCGCACACATACACATACACACACACACACACACACACACACACACACACACACACACACTCCAAATAAATGTAATAAAATAACTTTTTTTTAAAAAAAAAAGGATTACATAAGGTTGTGGTAATGGTGTCAAGCAAATCTTTGTTCTTTTTGAACTGGTAGTTAGTTCCTGAAAGAAGGACAAAATGACCTTTGGGTAAAAGCTGGGAAGCTGGGCCTTTTGCAGGGGGATGCTGACTATCACAACACCATTCTGTGCTCCTCAAGTGATGGACTCCTAGAGATGTAAGGAAGATGAAGGACTCCTCAAGTGATGGACTCCTAGAGATGTAAATGCTTTACTTCTATGTGAGGAAGATGAAGGGCTCCTCAAAAAGTTGAATTTTGGAATTCTCACAAAGCCTGAGATTCAAGCTTGACATGAGTTAGTCCATTGTGTGTGTTAAAAAATGTGATATTGGGTTTGCAAGTTGTTTCACTGGGTAAAGGTACTTGCCACCAAGTCTGACGGCCTGAATTCCATCCCCAGACTCCACCTAGTGGGTACAGAAATTCTCTTCTGACCTCTACAATTGGCTGTCACGTTTATGCCCTGTACAAATAAATAATTAAATATACAGGAAATCTATTAAAATATAATTCAAATTAAATAAAAGGTAGGAGGACATGTACATGTTATATGTAAATACAGTATTTTGTATAAAGAATTTTGGCATCCATTGATCTTAGTATCTGAGGGGGCTTTGGAACTAATCTCCTACTGATACCCAGAAATAACTGTATTTGTTGACCAGATGTAGTTTCAGAGTCTGAAAAAATACATAAACAGATAGACATTAGGTTTATGTTGACCATCAAAGTGTACCTAACCAATAATGTTTGCTTCAACCTTTACCACATATCCAACCTTTGGTATAAATCTAGTCAATACTCTGAGCACAGCTTTCAGGAAATACTAAACACTATGCCACAGAATTATAATTTTTGACATCTAAATGAACCAGTTAGAACCAGAGTTTTGAACCTAAATGTCACAGGAGAAGAGTCTACGACAGTAGTCTATAAGAAAAGAGCAGATGAAGCAGGGGTTACAGATGTGAGCTACCATGCATGACCCCCCTTTTACAGTTCACAGGATGGAGCTGGGGTTACAGATGTGAGCTACCATGCATGACCCCCCTTTTACAGTTCACAGGATGGGGTCAGAACAGTCACAATTCGCCTACTTACCACACATGTCCAATATACTGCAAGATTAAAATGCACCTTGAATTCTAGGTGAAAAAGGTTACCTTGGATATGAAAAGTAAAAAACAAACACCTGAGGTACGTGCACAACACCATGAAACTGAAAACTATATTTGAACATGGTTACTCACTAGGCAACAGGTGACCTAGAATGAAGAACAGATGGGTGATACACAAAGGTCAAAGATGCTCTGTTGGAATGTGGTATAAATTGTGGTCTATGCAGGTAGGACTTTCCTCTCATTCCTTCTTTTCTGGCATGTTATAACTTCTTGAAAAAGAAGGTATCTTTTCTGAGAGCTCTTGTAAAGGTTTTGCTCTGTGTGTGTATTTGTGTGTGTGCGCGTGTGTTCGCGTGTCTGTGTATTTGTATGTGTGCTCTGCATGGTTGTATGGAGACTGAAGGTCAATGTTGAGTATTTTGTTCTATTACTCTTTACTGAGTTTTTGAGACAGAAGCACTCATTAAACCTGGTGCTCACTGATTGGCTAGACTGGTTGCTTAGCAAGCCCCTGGGATTCACTTATCTCTGTCCACCCTCCAACTCCTGCCTCCCACCAGCACTAGAGTTAAAGGCCTGCATTGCTACATCCAGTTTTTTTTACTGGTGTTGAGGTGTTTTTATTGGTGTTAAGGTCCCCATGCTGCAAAGCAAACACCTTAGCAACTAGGCTATATCCCTAGTCCCTATAAGCTTTTTTGAGATATGGTCTCTATGTATAGCCAGGCTGATCTAGAACCTACTTTGTAGCCCAGGCTTGAACTTGTGGGCAAGCCTCCTGCCTCAGTCGCCTTGGAGCTGGGGTTGTAGAAATAAGTCACCATGCCTAGTAAGATATGATGTTAAGTGGCGGTAGCACTCAATGTAATGACATCTTTGGCCTCCAGGTCTTTTGTTCCTTATAGACTTAAAGGTGAGCCAGAGACTCTTTTCTATCTCCTTATAGTTGATAAAATCATCAGTACAAGAGAGAGGAAAGATATGTCCAATTTCCACATCAGTTCCCTAGAAATAAACTGACTTAGGCTACATGTGGTGGTGCACTCCCTTAATCCCAGCACTTCAGAGCCCCTGGAGGATCACAAATTCCAAGCCAGCTTGGACTATATACTGAGACCTTGTCTCAAAAGATGATAAATAGCACAGTTTCCATCTTTCTTCCTGCTTCCTGGGGCCTTGGAAGGACAATGGTGCAGATCTGTCTTTAACCTCTGTCCTGAACGATGGTGTGGCAGAGCTGCATGACAGATGGATATGAGTCTTAGAAACGCCCATGAGCAGAAAGCCCATGTCAATAGGGCCAATCAGTTTCAACACTTCATAGACGGCAGCAAGGCAAACAGGGTGGGAACAGGACAGAGCAGCAGGGGAATGGGACAGAAACTGTTGAAAGGAAGAGGAACCAAAATTGATCCGTGGCCTAAGAGACTGAAACCGACAGCTAACAGTAACTGAGAGCAAGCTCTGGGGAACAGTGGAGATGTGGATCTTGGTCTTTCCTTTGTTTCTCCACTGCAAATTGTGTTTGGTCCTAATACATTTAGAACCTCAACATCATATATTTCAATTTCCCTCCTGATACAACTAGCTTCTGGAAACAGCTCTCTAGCCTTTGCAATCAATAGTTTCCTTTTCTTACCTCTGAACGTGTGCAGAAGTCTCTCCTTGAACTTCCTCTTCATTTTGACGTTCAAATTTCTGAAGAAGTCTGGGACCCAGCAAACCAATCAGGAGACTTCCAATTGGTGCTGTGATGAGGATGGACAAAAATGCCACTGTCAACACATCCATTCCATATTTTTCTAACTGCTTTTCTCCATGGGTTCGTGCTGTGTCCAGAGCCACAGACCCAATGGCAGCCTATGAAAGTTTTAGCACAAGATTGGAAATGTAAGACAAGCACACGTTTTTTAAAGTGACATATTTTATCATTTGAAAAAACAAGCTGCTTTTCCTTTTGCTTGAGTAATTCAACTTAGTCTTCTTTCAAAGTATATTGAAGTTGATGTAGCATGAGTCTTAAAAGTTCTTATTAATAAAATCAAACCTGAGCCAGGTATTGGGGTGAACACTGGAAGGTCAGAGAGACAGAATAAGCCACAGCTATCTCACCTCGCTGAATCCTCAGCTGGTCTTGTTTCCTCAGACTGGATGCCCCGAGCCCTCATCCAGAATGGGTCTCAGCTGAACTGCTGCTAGAAGCCTGAAAGCTTAACCAGGCCAAATGCTTCTCCAGGCCAAATGCCTCTCCAGGGCAAATGCCTCTAGTTTCTGGTCCTCACGCCTTATATACCTTTCTGCTTTCTACCACCACTCCCTGGGATTAAAGGTGTGGCTTTCTGGGATTAAAGGTGTGTATCACCGTGCCTGGCCGTTTCCAATGTGGCCTTGAACTCACAGAGATCCAGAGGGATTTCTGTCTCTGGAATGCTAGGATTAAAGGCGTGTGCTACCACTGCCTAACCTCAATGTTTAATATTGTGGCTGTCCTGTTCTCTGACCCCAGATAAGTTTATTAAGATACACAATATTTTGGAACACAATACCAACACAAGTTGATTTGATTATCTACAAAGTCTCCCTGCCCTTACATGGAGAGTAACATTTATGTTATAGATACACATGGGTCATGTAGTATCAGGTCTGTACATTTCAATATATTAGGGGAAAACAGAAGTGGGTGAAATTTTAAATCAGTATGTTTTCTATGGAGCACACACTAATTCTCAAACAGTATGAAACACGGAAGTGGTAGGGACCTTCAAAATAATGTTAAATTCATTAGTTATTTGGTGAATTCTTTGCCCCAGCAGTTGGTGCAGTGTTTTGTTTAATACGTATCTATTGGAATGTATTGTGAAAATGCTCATTTTCTTTTAGAGGCAAAATGCAATACTATTAGTTCACACAGGGAAAGGTACATTGATCCATCTGACTAACTCCTTCTAGCAAGTGAAGAGCAATGTTTGCTTTTAAGATAACAGAGCAAGAGAGAAAAGATGCGCCAGTCACACAATGGTAGAATCTAGATGTCCATAAGTATCTGAAGCCCCTTTGTTCTTCTATCCCAGAACTCCTGGGTTTCAGCTGGTCACATTGCTGACAAAACAGAGATCTCATGTTTCTAGTCTCTTTAGATTAACTGCATATCTATGTTCTGACCACTGAGCGATGAGTAGAGATGAGACACTGATGTGGATTGTTACCCAAAACAGAGTGAACCCACGTGCCCGCACCCTCCCCACTGGAGGAAAATGGCAGCACAAGTTGAACCTATGGGTAAGAGGCACATGCCAAGAGTGGCAGCCACCTTGTCAACCCCGGAATGTCCATGCTAGATTACTGGAAAGAAAGAGAGAAAAGAAAGTCTAGCTCATTCAGTTCCTCTGCTATTTGTGAGGCTCTCTGTTATTATGGCTTATTCTATGTAATAAGTAATTGAACATTTTATGAATTTTTTTGGCAAAATATCACCTTCTGAATTGCAATATACATTTTTCTTCCAGTTCTGTTTTGTATATATGTATG
This sequence comes from Peromyscus melanophrys, assembly GCA_902168415.1. Lineage (NCBI taxonomy): Eukaryota > Metazoa > Chordata > Mammalia > Rodentia > Cricetidae > Peromyscus > Peromyscus melanophrys. Next base: position 816 of record CABHPR010134532.1, on the reverse strand, counting down.
TGTATGTTTTAGGATATGTGTGCATGCCAAACTGTGATTTAAAATATATGATATTTTAAAAATATCTTTAAAAAATATATACACATATATTTCCTATGAAAGATCATAAACCAAACTATTAAGAACTACATATATATTTGTGTATATATATATATGTATACATATACACACATATAAGCCTCCTTGTTTTTATGTAGTGACAACAGAAGAAAAACTAAAGTTCCATACATGGTAATAACTCATTCTATAGCTGCTGTTTATCTGTAAATTCAACTAACTGCAGCTCAGAAATACCATAGAAATTTTCATCTTTATGAGCGTGTACAGACTTTTATCTCATCGTTACTGTCTAAATAATACACGAACTATTTATGTTGTATTAGCTATGACAAGTAATTAAGAGATGATTGAAAGCATGTAGGAAATATGCTTATGTTATATGTAGACAATAACCTTTTTTATAATATCTTGAATGAGTGTCTGCAGATTTGGTATCCATGGAGGGTCTTCAAACTCATTCCTGGAGGATACTGAGGAGTGACTGTGTTTGCCTCCACAAGACATACAATACCCAACACAACCTATATATGTAATTTATCCTATTTTAAAAATAGTTTTCATGGTAAGAGTATCAGCTTTTAATTTAAAAATTAAAAAAAGATGAAGTCATTGTTTTGATATTTACTTACTAATGTTACTAGCAGTGTGGAAGCTGGAGCTACTATGTCAGACAAATTATCCCATTTATTGTTCTAAACTACCCTCCTTCGCCTTTAGGTTTTAGATATCTTGGAAAGACTCACTAAAAAAAAAAAA
>CABHPR010134531.1:9504-32155 GCA_902168415.1 Peromyscus melanophrys | reverse complement strand
AGGAGACGGCACATGCTGCATATTTATTACCCCAGGAACCACATGGTACAAAAGCCAAAAAACTCAGGACAGGAGTAATAGAGTTCTGAGGGATCTGCCCTGAGAAGCTTTCTGCTGAAATTCTTGTATTTGGGTTTTGAAATTACGTCAATAGACAACACAGGGTCAAGAAGAAAGTTCAGAGAGAAATTACATCAACAGACATCACTGGGGAAGAAGAAAGTTCAGAAAGCATATCAGAGGCTTGATCTGAATAAACCAGAACTGTCGTAGTCTCAAAAGTTCCACCATTTTTCAGTTTTCTGTTTCAGCAAGTAGAATAACCACTAAAAGGCAGGTTTATGCCTTTCTTTGGACTGAAACTAAAAATTACACTTAAAATGACAGACAGGCACATACCTGAGAAGCAGGGCCAAGCTTCTGATCACAAAACCAGGAAAGAGGCCAAACTCTTGCTTGTTTCAAGTACAATTTCTAAAACTACCCCCCCCCCCCACCCAGACATAGTAAGAGTCTGCAGAGAATCCAGGTGACCCGCTTTTCAAAAGATCCAGCTGTGCACAGCCATTCTCTTTCTCACAAGGAAGCTAATGTGAAGCGCTTATAAACAGAACCCCAATCGCCTGTAGAGCAACATGGCTGGGCCCTGAGGTCATTACAGACCCACAGAGGATCTCCCTTACACACAGGAGCTAAAGCTGTTCTTCTCATAGAGTGGCCTAGTGGATATTAGACAGGGGAGACAGGGATGTGGAGAAGCCTGGCAACATCAACAGGGATGTTGGAGACACCTACTCCAGAACATGGCAGGCAAGCAAAGATGGCGGCAGAGGGGATGGAGTGCCATACGTGGCTGATTTGATTACTGCACATTATATACATGTGGAAAGTATGTACAAATACTCTGTACCTGTCTAGAAAACAAAGAACACAACTGAATCCTTGTAGAAGTATTAAAAACAAATGAAAGAGAGTAAGTTCTGGAAGGGGCTAGAAATCCACACAATGAAAAAGTTATTTTAGCTGCCAATAAAAGATGCCACTATTAGAATTTAGTACCAGAGACAGGATGGGTGATCCAAGGGTCTCCCTCCTACAAATATGGCATATTTTCTTTGATAAACAAGCCCATTCAGATTTCCAGGAGGCCTGGTAAGCAGGTCTTTCCCAAACAAGCAAGTCCTAATGAAATAAGGATAGAATAAGCCTGTAACCCTACCAAGAACTAATTTCACCACAGTTCTCAACTACCAGTTCTCTACTTCCAGGAAGAAAAAATAAAATTAAAAGCAAAATGAAAATTTGGACTGACCTCACTTGATTGAGAAGTCAAACCATGACTATGCACTGCTATGAAACCCACAAAGCCAGCTGGGTGCCCTGGTGTGTGCTTCTGATCTCAATATTTAGTGGACAGAAGCAGAAGGACCAGAGTTCAAAGCCATTTTCGGCTATCTAGCTGGTATGAGGCTAGCCTGAGCTACATGAGACCCTGTCTCAAAACAGAAACAATCAAAACTCCAAAATCACATAGCAAAAGTGTGTTCCACAGGTGAGAACAACCCACAGAACTGAGGCAGGAAAGGAAATAGTTTAGTAATCTGGGACCCTACTTGGTTTGGGTTATATACACCTGTACTCTCTAGGAATGCACTGGGCAGTCTAGATCCATTACCTGTATATATTATGTACACACAGTCCTCTCTAAATAAAGCATCTAGCAACACTGGATCCCCACCTGCACTGAACTACATGTACATTTCTTCTTTTGAACAACAGTATAAATTACTCCACCCCTAATACAATCAAATTTCGACACCTTCTATTTAAGTGTATCCCCACTGTGTCTAGTATGAAGAATATATACAGTAAAGCAAAATTGTGTATGCTCAAGTATACTTTCAGGGAGAATCCTCTACTTACCATCTTGTGCCTATGCAAAATTGGGCATGCATATAATTAAAATCAGATGCATATGGGGACATGCACAGTAGAAAAATAGTTAATCTATCACTCAATAGAGAACCATGCAAACTACACCCACTAGGAACCAAAGTTCTTCTTCTCTTGAGTCCATAAAAGGAAGCCTTGAACAATAATCGGGGCCCTTGAGTATCTGTACCCACGTAGCCCTGTTCTCTTTCACTGTATTCTGATCTTTTCTGCTGTTTTGTTCTGAATAATTTCCTCGATACTTTTACAAATCTGTGTAAGCACTCACTTTCAATCCTTTGGAAGCCAAGAGGCTGGAAACACCCAAGACTCATACTGACCACTAGTATCAGCACCACAAAATAAAACATACATAATGCAAATTTACTACCTTAAATTTATTTTATATTATTATTTTGGCAGAACCGGAGACTGAGGCAAGGCCTTGCACATGCTAGGCAAATGCTCCACTACCCAATCATTATTCTTAGCCCTCTCTTCATTTCCTATTTTGAAACAGGGTCCTACTAAGTTGCCAAGACTGGCCTTGAACTTTAACCTGTTGCAGCCTCCAGAGTAGCTATAGTTATAGGCCTGTGCCACCAGGTTTGCTTGTTTGTGTTTGTTTGAAGTGGAGATTCTCTATGCTACCCAGGCTGGCCTTGAACTTGTACATTTAAGGGAAGCCCCTGTCTCATCTACTAAATACCCATGACAACAGACGTAGCCACTGTACCAGGTACCACACTGATCTTTCCCAAGTGAGCATCTTCATAGTTGTAGATCGTCACCATCACCCATATCTGGAGCTTCCTCTTCTTCCCAAATCAGATTTGGTTCCCATAAATACCAACTCTTTTTCCTTCTCTATTCATTCCCCCTGCAGATGACCATTCTTACCTCTGTCTCTGGTTCTGAGTACTTCTGCATTTCATCTAAACCGAAAGGTAAGAAAACCTTTGAAAACTGGATTCTTGGAGGCCACAGACCCAAGAGATGACAACTGCTGACTTGAAACTTCCATGAGATGCACATTCCAGGTGAGACCACTTTAGTCTCCTTCATAAGGCCTCCTCTTTGTAAGGGTATCTATTCCAGAGAGGCACTGGAAACTGGCACCTCTATTGTGCCAAGTATGTATGCAAGCCAAATTCAGTGCCTGGTCCATGAGTTTGGATTGATGTCTTTCTTCAATCTAAGAATTTACACATAGCCCATAACAGTTGAAAAAATTACTTTGTATTAAAAGGAAAAGTATAAGTCAAGGTTATATCCCCAGGAAGAATAATCTAAAAACACTCTAAAGTGTCATTTGACAAGGAATTAGAAATCAGTATAGAAAATAAAAAATAGGCAAGGTCTAGATTCTTGGTCACTTCCTTTTTTAATTTTTAGTATATGGCAAAAATGTCAATGGAATCACTAAAGAAAATCACCACTGAAGATAAATAGGGCCTTGTAGTAACACTCCATAATGCATGCCCTAAGTCTAGATTCTGAACTGAAAAGACACTTTCTGAAAGTACCCATTTGCCACTGATTCTTCCTGCATGCTAAATTTAGGCAACATACTACAAATAACAACTTCCAAGAACACTGTGGTCCTTGGTAGGGTTTGGGGGGAGTGGGAAGGTCCGAGTGGAGAGGTAAGATTTAGCCTTGGGCTCGGTTTGTGAGCCAAGATGCAAATCAGGAGCCTCTACACCTGCTGCTGCTTTCAGGTTAGTCAAATAACAACAGACATTTGACTTGTCAGAGTGACAGAGGAGGACTCGGATGTTTATTTTTGTTCAAGGTATTTCAAAGAAAGACCAAAGTGGCCTCATTTACAAGGGGTTTCCTCTGGCCCATACGGGACGGATTATAGGAAGGCAATGAGGGAGGTCCAGGCTACCCCACCTCCCCACCTCTTCTAGGTCTGCTTCAGTGTGAGGGTTAGTTGATGTACCAGTGGTGACTCAGAAAATCTGGGGCCAGTTTAACACGTGCTCCAAACCCAGGTATCCTGCAGTGTACCTTTGTGAAGAGTAGTGCCATCCAATCACGTCAAAAAGTGATTGTGAATGACTTCTTAGAAACCAGTAGGAGAACATCATTAAGGAAAACATTATTTCTGTAAAAGATACATTTTTATCTGACCATGTTTGCCTAAAAATACTCAGCAGCACCTCTGAATCTGAAAAGTAAAGAAGATCCAACTTCAAGAACTGTGGTGTCCATAGCCCCAGCATATCACAATCCGCTCTCTCCACCCCCAGCTTGGCCTGCTCAGGGCCACTGGATTGCAGGAGTCCCTGTACTCCTCCCTTGAACTCTGTGGTGTATAGTCTCGGTGATTCCTTCTCCTTAGCAGAACTTCAACATAGTGTTGAAGACTTACAAAGACTCCAGCTCTGTGTTCCGAGTGTCTCCAAGACCCCAGAATGCAGACGCCTTAGCCCAGCATGCCAGGCTTGGGTGGCTTTATCCCAATCTCTCACAGTGGTCACTGTTTTCTTAGTCTCTTGATCCTTGAAAATCAGCAGCAAAAGCCTTTAAGTGAAGAAAAGGATGCTTCAAAAGGTAGATGCATCTTTAGAATTTTAAACCTGCATGTCCTAAAGGCACAGTCCCTAAGATGGCTATGAAACTTGGAGCTGGCTTTAGAATCAATGGTTCCATGCAGCCACACGGATGCCTTCATCTTAGAAGGCCTGAACCTCAGCTTTCACTGCCTGATGCTAATTAATGGTCTCAACAGGACATACAGTGAACATGCTCTTTAAGAATGAAATATTGCCGGGCGGTGGTGGCACACACCTTTAATCCCAGCATTCAGGAGGCAGAGGCCGGTGGATCTCTGTGAGTTCGAGGCCAGCCTGGTCTACAGAGCGAGATCCAGGACAGGCACCAAAACTACATGGAGAAACTCTGTCTCAAAACCAAACCAAACCAAACCAAACCAAAACAAAACAAAAAGGAATGAAATATTTAGGCAGCCATTATAATGAGACTTCATGCATCTAGGTTTTCTGAAATTTCTATGAAACAAAATTTCACAGAAATGTCCTGTTTCTCTGGCTCTTATAATCTCCCCACCTCTTCTCTGCTGTGATCCCCAAGCTTCAGGTGCAGATGTGTTGCCGATGTATCAGTTGGGGCTGAGTACCACATGGTCACTTGTTCTCTACATTTTGGTGGGCTGTGGTTCTCTGTAATGGTCACCATTTGTTGCCATGGCTTCCTAGAGAAGATACGAACAGGATGCCACCAACAGACATGATAATGTGGAGGGGGAGATCTCATGGGACATCAACTCTAGACAAAGAGTTACAGGCAACTAAGGATTGATGAGAGCAGGAGAAATAGGTTTCTCCAGGACAGAGCCCTCAAATTGGTTATCCAATACCAAGAAGTCAGCCCTGAAATAATATACATTATACAGACTGAACAGGTTGCACTTCTATATTAAGGAATATGAATATACCTATGTGGATACAAACATATATATGTATGTATATACAAAACACAACAATTAAAGAAATAGAGGCCATGAATTTTAAAGGGAGGATTATAGAAGGGTTGGAGAGAGAAAAGGGAAGGAGAAAATGATGTAATTATATTTTAATTTCAAAAAGAATGGAAAATCGCAACATAAGTATAAGGCAAAGCCATTCATCCATACATTCTCAGAAGCCATTAAACTGGGCTAACACAGCTCAAGCTTCATGCCAGCTGGCCTCTGGAATCATGCCATGCCCACTCCTCTGAGCACTGACAGTGAAGGCAAGGAGGGCAAACTGAGGCCTGTGTTTGCCTAGGTAGTCAGACCTGTTCCTTACATACAACCTATGCTTCCATGCTCAGAGCAGAGTTGAGACGCTTTAACAGAACCTCCAAACCCCAATCCTTACTCACCTGGTCTTGACAGACAAACATGCACTGAGCCCTGGTCTAGGCAGACCCTTTTCACACACCCATTCAGAAGACATGAAGCTCATTTTCCTGGCTCACTTTCTTTTCCAATTTCATGGTATCTGACTCAGCATACTGCTGTTTTAGAACTGCACCCTCTTAAACAATAGCTGCATTCCGTTCTCTTCCTTATTCTGCTACTGAGTGGGAGGAGGGGGGTTTATAACATGAGGAAATGGGATCAAAATGTGAAAGACCCCGAAGGCCAGTACACAGTAGATGCTCAAAAAATGGCTGACACCAGGTGTGTGATTAGTGATTCTCACTTGATGGTGGTCCTACTGATCTGCTCAGCTATCAGCAAACAGCACCACACAGACTAGGAAGTGAACCAGCAGCTGTGTTCCCACGAGGGTTACCTGCCCAGCCAGCCTCACTCTCTTGGTGGGACATGGCTGCCCCTTAAGCACAAGTGTTCCAGAGGGCACAGGGCACAGTGTGGAACAGCCAATGAGTTCTTAGAGTTCCTCGCCTGTGAAGGATGTGCAGTCAACTACCTCTGGTTTCAGGAGTGGATGTGTACAGTGCAGTCAAAGCCCTTTTGAAACAGCATCCATGACACACTAGTCTGGCTCTCTGTTCCTTCTCTGGGCCACACCTTGGACATGTTTCAGGAGGTAAACATTGACTCGAATTGGGTGTTGCTCTTAAGGGCTAGCCAATTCCTTGAAGGTGAGGTTCAGCCTCCCAAAAGTAGAGGCCAAATTTAGCAACCACATGAGCAGGGCAAGAAGCTTTCAGACTAGAAAGGATTCAGGAGCTGGGCAGTTAGGGAGAAGTAAGGTGGGGGTGGCATTCTATCATTTCTACTCCACATAAAGAGCAGCATCCTTCTGCAATGTGGTCAAATGTGAATGCTGCCATGGTTGTCATGGTCCTGCCTGAGGTTTACAACTGGTAGGTGCACCTGGAAGGGCACCTCGTCTCTTAGCTTAGGTACCAGGATCCTAGGCCCTCCCTTTGCTGGGGCAGTGCTTTACCACACCCCTCCCCTCTTCCACTGTGAGCAGTTTGATAGGCTATTTTTATTTCGACAGCTGTATGCTCTAGCACTGGACACAGACAGAAGCCCCAGGCTACCTTGGGCAGAGCTCACATTGGGAAAGCCCCAGGGCAGATAGCACTGTGGCCACTGAGGAGGCAGAGGGTCACCAGGATCTTAGAATGACCAGTTAGAGACAATGGTTGTAACATCACTGTTCATGAAGAAGCAGGAAGATCAGTTTCATCAGAAGAAGCAGGGAATCTCAGTATAAAGAATAACAAAACAAAAAGAGATGTTCAAGAGACCTGCTCATACTGGGTTAGCCATGAGACATTCTTCTTGAGGGTAAAATTCACAACACAATGCAGCTGAAGTTCACCATCCTTAGTAAGTAACTAACTGCCTTTCCCTGGGACCACAGAGCTGGCTCCTTGGAAAAGGAGCTCTGATTTATGGAAATTATGTTATATTTGCCACATCATGCTAGCAAGTTCCTAAGAGTGGGAGTCTCAATGTCTGGGCTTGGTTCTGTTCATCCAAACTACCTCACCCTAGAATTACCGAGTGACAAGGAAGACAGCTGGTTCTCACCTATGTCTTCCTTGATCTGGCACTGGCCGCGGTTCTTGTCAAAAGAACCAAGTGCCTTGTGGCTCATCTCACTTTAACTGCAAGAGAGTCTGGGGGAAGAAAAAGAAGTTCCAAGCCGGACTTGGTGATGCAGTCCTGTAACCCCAGCTACTTGCAAGGCTGAGGCAGGATCACAAGTTCAAGGCCTGACTGAACTAGAATGAATTCAAGTCTAGCCTGGGCTACTTAATGAGACTCTGCCTGAAAAGGGTTTGGATAAGTAATTTAGTGGGGGAGTGCTTGACTAGTTTGCAGAAGTCCTAGGTTAAATCCTTAGTAAGACCAAAGAAGAAAATTGGATGGAAGGGATGAAGGGAAGGAGAGAAGGAGGAAGAGAAAAGAGAGAGAGGTTTTAAGATGCTGGGCACACTGTGAGCCCAGCACTGTGAACCATCTACAGTTTGGCTTTCTATAACTTTGACCCTGCACTGCTTTCTCTCCCATAGAGAGGCCAAGAGGTGGCCAACAGTTCGCCTGGTTTACGATCAAGGCTGGAAACTGATATCTGCTGTGGTTGTGGTAACAACCGACAGGAGACCAGTGATGTCTCAATGCATATCCAGGGCTGAATGCCTTCCTCCCCAATACACAGGTCCCCAGAACTTCCCAGGGAGTCAGGCTACAGGGAGGGGAGCACATTTCCAAAGCATCTGGACACAGCTTGTTTGCCTGGCCTGCACTGAGGAACCAGCAGGCACTATTGCTTCACACTCACAATTTTAAATAACATTGCATCACTTCCCTTGCAGGTGTGGGCAGACACTGATCCACCTGTGTCACTACCTAGCAATGAATTAAGAGAACCTGAAAACAGCAGATTTGCTTAAACTACTCTTAAGTAAACCTAGATCCACTTAAACAATCATCTTTCCTATGGTGATGAATAATGTGGTGTTCATAGTAACCTTGAGCCCCGATTTAGCATTTCACCACTGAAGGGTTTCCACTTGCCACTCAAACTTCTGATTGTACACTCTGAGGCCTCCTCCTAAAGAGCCTGCAATACATAGAGCCCTTGGGATAGACCGTGGCCTGCTCATCACAGTACTCAGGGTGCCTGGTGTCTGCCAGCCATACACTGTACTGTCCCAATCCAGAGCCAGAGACACACTTTCCCTCTGTAGATGCTACTTGGTTACTTCCACCAAACTGAGCCAGTTTTCCCCTTTGAACACCTTAATAGACATCACATGCCCATTAAATCTTGCCCCACCTGCTTTATATGTAACATAACTCCTCTCTTTTGGTTGCTGTAACAGCCACATGGATAAGGGTCTCCTAAGGTGAGGTCCATTACAAAGGAACTAGAGACTCTTAGCCTGAGGTAAAACAAAATGTAAATCCTACATCTGGTCCAGGTCAGAGTACACCTGTGGTGCACCTGCAGAGAACCCCAAAGACTAACCAGAAGAATGGAGGTCAACCAGAATGTACAAGGGGTTAACAGGAATGACACACACACATACAGCTACCTCACAGTGTGAATTTGGGGACTGATGACATCCTCTGCTATGTGTCAAAAACCATAATATAACAAACATGATTTCCTAGTCATGTGTCTTGGTATTTTCTTATATGGTTTTATTCAGAACCAATGAAGTGGCTACACAGTTTTACAGAGAAGATGCTCAAATATTTGTGTCCAACCTCTACTCTCTCTGGAGGAATGGATGGACCTACATTTCTAACAACTTTGGAATAAAGCAGGAGCATGTTACCCAGAGCTCTAAGGTGTGCATATCCATCAGTGGCCCAAGTGTCTGCCCCATGAAGCTATTATGTAAGCTACTCTGATACCTCCCTTGCCCCACCCCATAACTAAACACTAGATAATTCCTTCCCACTCTACCTGAGAAATGACTTTGTAGTTTTTGAAACTGCTTATGAGATGGCTATAGGTTAATGGCTGTTACAACTTTCTGGTAGATTATTCCTTCTGTTCTTTATGTAGCTGACCTCTTTGCTTTTATACATACCATGTGTATGTCTAATAAGACTACTGTTAATCCCTCCTTCTTTTGGGTCATTTTGCTTCAGAATCTTTCCCCATTCTTTCATTTTCACCATTGCTGTATCATTTTGTGGGAGAGTCCCAGATCCAATTTGATCTGTTATTTCTAGAAAACAATTATGACTCCCTAGCATTCCAGCTCAACACAAACCCTTATTTCTAAGTAGGAATAAGGCAAGAGCTTCCAAGGGTCTCCAGGACATCTCTCTCCTTCCTCCCATTCTATTCTGCATTGACACTACTGGAAAAGCAGTCTGCCTGAGTCACTGGACTTGGTGCACAAATCTTGGGCAAGTCTTTAATTCCCACACAACTCTTAAGCCTGATGAACAACTGATCTACTCTGAAGTTGCTTTTCCAGCCTGGCCACCCTTGAAATCTGCTCTGTTGAACCTTTCATGTGGGCCTGGACACACCCTGCCTCTGCATGTCCATGTCACTACATGCACTGTTCTTTACTAGGAATCACACCTGAACTCAACCAACCATCCTCACCATCACTACCTAGCAAACTGATTATCCTTTAGGACCAAACAAAATTGTTACCTTTTGGTTGGTACAATCTTGCCCACTGCCAAATCCTCCTGGGTGTCTCGGGGCCCCTTACATCTGTTACACACTTGCAACTCAGTAACACTGTGAAGATTTATGTGCCTGTATCAATGTGGGACCCCTTCTTATTTCTCTTTGTATCTGCATTCCCTATACATGGCAGGTTAGTGAGCAAGAGTACTACAGAGAAGTCTGAAGAAGAGGGACAAGGTGCTTGCAGAAATCCTGGCTACACTGCCAGGAGACAAACACGAATCTCCTCATTTTGGACATTTAAATAACACCATTTCCCACCAAGAATTAGTCTGGTATTGGGGGCTCCAGTCTTCCTTCTGCCCCATGCAGTCTTCTCATACTAGTGCTCCATTTGCAAATAAGCTGCTAGCAGGAGATAAGTAGCAGAAAGGAGTCAATCTCTTCTCTACTTGGCTGCCCCCGTACAAGAAACCCAGACAGCTGGATTCAAGAAAGAGCAATTACTAGACAGTTTTCGATCCTTACAGTAATTATTTCTATTTGAGTCATATCTATTTAAGTCTGGAGTTGACTTCAAACAAATTTGCTTTAGCACACGAAAGGCACTGCAATCTCTGAGCAGAATAGGTACCACTGATTTTTAGATGACATCTCCAAATTCTCCTAGAGAAGTGAGAAGCAGCTAAGGTTGCTAGAAATAACCATCAATCAGAAAATAATGCCAGGGCAAACAGGGGCTTGTTCCCAAAGGCATTGGGCCTCACTACCAGCTGGGTATTTTGGTGCTTGTGCAATGCTAATAAGAAACAAAATCACCCAGGTTGGTGGAGACAGTAGCCATCCAAAGAGGAACCCTGGCCCAGTGCTTTCAGCTGCAGCACTAGGTGAATCTGTGAATCCTGAAAGAAGAGCATAAATGTATTCTTATGTCCAGTCAATCCAGTAGAAACACACTGTTTTAATGTTCAAAATAAAGCCTCTATCATTACAGACATGTCCTGGGCTAGCTTCTGCCTTTGAAGACTAAGACAACTTGAAGTGGATGATGTACTTTCTTTGTATCTGCGGACCACAGACCACAAAGGATGTTTGATGTCACATATCACACACGAGTCCAGGGCACACAGTGATAAAAAGTGCAGAATCTTTTCAAGCTAAGCCTGAATATGCATATGCAATCCACCCGCTGTTATCACAGGCACTAAGAGCATGGCTTACTAACCTTCCTTCGCATCACAGGTTGCCTAAAACCACCTGCATATCAGATATTTACATTACAATTCATAACAGTAGCAAACTAAAGGTATGAAGTAGCAATGAAACAATCTTATGGTTGGGGGTCACCACAACATGAGAAACTGTACAGACCCTATACATGTAATAGAAATAAAATGCTAATTTGAATTTTATACAAATGAGATCATATTGTAGATCTTTGCTACACTTTGTTTCTGTTTCTTAATGAGCTGTCTTTAAATACACAGACATCTCCTCTTTTGGAATTGGCTTCAAGTATTTTTTGCATGTGCATGGGCTGAGACTGGCTCCACTGCTATGCCATTACCAACAGTGTCGTGAACCTCAGTGCACCCACACATCTGCACACCTCTGTGTGTTCAAAAGGAATGGTTCTGGGAGTCTCTTCTCCTTGGGCTAGGAGAAATGTGACTTACAGTTTCCACAACTTGGGATAGGCCTGCACATTCACATACAGTCTGCCTGGTCGGTCTCTGTGGCCTAAACACACAGGAGTGCAGTAGTCACCGGGCAAGAGAAGCAGAGGAGGAGGTAACACCTGAGTGGATGCTTGGGTAGCTTCTCATCCAGAACACCAACTGCTGCCCTGAGTGTAATCTTAGTTACTATGACTTCACTGGAGGCTCCACAAAGTTTGAGACCATCTCCTTCAACCCCATGTGCTCACCTTGAACATGACAAAGCTTCTGTGGACTGACTGCTATGAAGATGCATGATCTTTGACCATCAAACACATGTTGTCACAGACAGACAAGTTTCATGTCCCAACCAAGGGCACACAGTGTAGACACTACAGAAATGGAAGGAAGCCTAAGATAGGGATTTAGCGGGACAGGAGAATAGACGAAGACAGAGAAGTCCCATATGATCTCTTTCTCTTGTATGGGGAGTGAGCATACAGCAGTGATTACTGAAGCCTGGGAAAAGAGGCTCGACTGCATCAGCATTCACTCCATTCATGCATTATCATTCTGAACCACACTGGCAAGAAGAGGAGCAACAGAAGCATCATTTTCCCTTAAACTTTAAACACCATTTAACACTGCTTCTGGCTTGCTTCATATTTCAGAAGCCAACAAAACATCTTCTTAGAAATTCTGAGGGACATAGGGCCAGAGGACCCAGGTCCCTTCAGAAGTCCTTCTATCAGCCATGGAGTCTAGCCTCAAGGTCCTTTGACAAAGGACAGGCTCGTCCAAACAGTGGCAGCACCTCACCCTAGTGAGTATTCATAAAGAGGCGTGTGAATGCAGACAGCGTAGAGTCATGTAGATAACAACGTGTCAGAATAAACACAAGTAGTCAAGTAAAGCAAAACCACCAAATTAGATGCTGGGTAAGGATAGCTCAAAAGTACCTTTAGTGTTAAAGTAAATAAAAACAGAACCATTAAGAATAAACCTGGGTGGGCATGGTGGCACATGCCTGGAATCCCTGCACTTAGAAGACTGAGGAGGAATAAGGAATTTAAAAGCCAGCCTAGGATTCATAGTGAGAACCTCTCACACAATGAATGAATGAATGAATGAATGAATGAATGCCAACTATGAAAGCATGATGGTTATTATTTAATGTATACATATGAAAAGGGTTCAAAATACAAAACTCAAGCTTTAAACCAAAAACATTCAAACCAGATTCCAGCTCATATAATCTACCTGTCAAACATGTAACATACATGTATGTAGATTCTGTTTCTCTACTGAGTTCATCAATGCAAAATTAAAATCCTTGCTGTGCAGAAGTTGTGTGGGGGACGAGAGCACTTGTAAAGTATTTCTATTAATAGTGAAAAGTAGTTGTTTCCTGCAGGTGCTCTGTCAAATACATAGAGCGAAAAATGAAACAAACTCTGAAATTTTTAAATCAGAAAGACAGGGTTCTGTTTCTTTTCTCGGGGGAAGGGAGAAACCTTTCATTGCTCAATATTACTTCCTCAGCATCTACAAACAATATTGAGTTTCTGATTGGAAAAAAATTACTATTTTTCACCTCTCCTCAATGCTGAAGCAATCCTTAGGTTCTGAAGACACCAAGCTCACGCTACTCTCTCAAATAAGGAAACACTTCTTTTGTGTGTGTGTGTTTGCATGTATTTGTATATATCGTGGTGCACATGTCTGAGCATATCATAAGTGGAGGGCAGAGGACAACCTCAGGTATTGTTCCTCAGGTGATGTCCACCATTTTTTGAGACAAGGTCTCTCTTTAGCCTGGAGCTTGCCAACAAGACTAGGCTAGCTAGCCAGTGTGCTCCAGGGATCTGCCTGCCACCCTAGTGCTGGGATTACACACAGGTACCACCATGCCTGGTTTTAACATCAGTTCAGGGGATAAAACTCAATTCCTTTTGCAAGCATTTTATTGACTGCAAACACTTACGATCACTGCAACCCAATAAGGAAACAATAAATGTAGACAATTCCCAGCCACTGCCCAAGCACAGAGTCAGATGAAGAACTTTTATACCCTAAATATTGTAACTACAGATCTAGATTTTTTTATTTGAAATTAATCTATATGTTGATGGTTTCTACCTATAAATGCATTAGTAACATGTACTTCAATGACTGACACCAAAACACAGTCCTAAATGATTGTGTCCAGGAGAAAGACCCTTGTCTTTATAGCGAGAAGACCTCAGAGTCTAACTTTGGTCAGGGTCCATTTTCTGACAGGTGGAGTCACCCAGATAAGTTACATCATAAAAAGTAAGGATTGTGCAGCCTGCTTGCTAGGCTTACAAGTCTTGGAGGATCAAAAAGATCCCAGGGAAGTAGCTGGGCCATGCAGAGGGGCTTATATTCTGGTTTTCTCTACCAGCTTTCTTCTGGCCATAACACCATAAACAGATCATACGAATTCCTAGCTGTAGTGATATACTGTGTACCCTAATACACTTAGTTGAGGATCAGAGGACAGAGCCAGCCACTAGATTAGACACAGAGCCAGGCAGTGGTGGCACACACCTTTAATCCCAGCACTTGAGATCTCATGCCTTTGCTTGGGAAGCACACATGCCTTTCATCCCAGGAAGTAATACGGCAGGGCAGAGAAAGGTATATTAAAGCATGAGGAAACAGGAACTCACTCTCCTTAGGCTGAGGATTTTGTAGAGGTAAGAACTAGTGGCTGGCTGTTCTGCTTCTCTGATCTTTCAGTTTTCACCCTGATATCTGGCCCTGGGATTTTTATTAAAAGACCATCTAAGATTCGAACAACACCTAGTCATTGCTTAGAGTCATTCAAAGGCATGTTCGGTGCAGTAAGTATAGATTCATGGGTGGAAGACAGACTCACTCTTGGGTCCTCAGGTCTGTTGTTACTGATTTGTCACCTACCTAGAGCCACAGCTCTTCTCCCACTGTGTCACTAGTCACTGTGAATACTTACAAAATAATCAGAACAGAATCTTGTCTGTGCATTAAAGGATCTGCCAAGGCAGATGGGGGAGGGTGTGATCACACTTTCAGTATCTTCAGTGCCTGTCCCTGGCCTGGCACATACTAATGTTCAAGGAGCAAATATGCCATTGACTCCTAGCCTCCACGGGGAAGAGGTGTCTTGGAAAGGAATAAGACTTGGCCAAAAAAAATAAAATAAAATAAAACAAACCAGAAGTTTTGCTAAGTGAAAAGGATAAAGGAACACAAGAGGGTAGTAAATACTGTTAAAGTATATTACAATCAGGCATGGAACTATCACAATGAAATCCATTAGTTTATACAATTAATACATGCTTAAACAGTAAAACTGTGCTGGTACTGGGAAACAGGCACATTCACACAATGCTGGTGAGAGCTCGATAGGTACACACTTCCCTAATATGGAAAAACCTCTAAACACTGCCACAAGAAGCACCAGCCATGGCAACAAAGGACTGAGACAGGGAGCATGCTGGGAAAAAAGTCTCTAGCCTAGGACAGAAAAACTAGCTTCTCATCAAACTACCAAAACCAGGCATTAGACCCGGACGACTTCAGGCTTTTTATTTTTCCAATGATGAAGTCAGGAGAGATCATCTGTAGGACCCAACCCAGTTCTGCTGGGATTTGCTTGCTGGACCTGGTATTTTTTAGGTGGACACTGGAGGATCTAAACTCAAGTCATCATGCTTGCAAAGCTAGCAAGCACTGTGCTGACCCAGCCATCTCATCAGCCCCTTCTAGATGTCTTTGAGGGTATCCATTCTGCTCTGAGCCTGACCTGGTTCCAAAGTGATTCCAGGGTTACTTCTTCAGAGACGGGGCATGGGGGTGGGGGTTAGGTAGCAACGAAGGCCCATTGAGGGAAAACTTCTGGTAAAGTGAACAGAATCTCTGGCCTGGGTAGAGACCTAACAGTCCAGTTGGTCTTGGCCAATTCCTTGGCCAAGGGACCACTCTTAGGAAGGCAGGCTCACCTTAGAAACAGGCAGAAGAATCAGTCCTTTAATGAGAGACTGTCCTTCTCAGAATTCCTGTCCACAGCACAGTAGCTTACAGGGCCACAGCTGTACAGCTCTGTGCATCTTCCTGAATTACTTAGGAAGGCCATCTTCTCCTTGTCTTCCTTCTGTGTGTTCAAAGCTGCTTTCCCTGACACTGGGCTTCCTTCTCTAAAGCTGTGGTTGCTTGTCTGTCTTGTGTCTGACTTCCACTCCAGCACAACGGCGTGGCTTTTTTCCTTCTCTCTTCCATTCTCCTCCTCCAGGTAGTTACTGAGATTTGTAGTTTTCCTGAACTGGGATAGTTCTTGAGTTTCAATAAGCAAGCAAGCAAAGTGTCTTCATTCTGTTAAGACCTGTTCAGAAACTCTTCTGAGGGGCACAATTGGAGTTCCAGGTTTCTTTTCCTGGACTATCTTATTCCATGTACCAGAGGCCACACAAACCTTGTCTCATCAGAAACACTGATGACCAAAGACAGTGGCTCAGCCACTTTGGAGGCCTGAGATCAGTGGTTTCCCATCTTTCCCTCCAGGCACTCTGATAGGAATGTTAGATACTTCAAGTGTTATTCTGGGAACTTTCTCCAAAATTAACCAAATAATGGCGAGTTATATGTAGTCAAGCTAAAATCATAAAAACACGAGCTCCTTATTTGGTTGGAAAATAAAATCTATAATGCATCATGACTAAGCAGGTTTTCATGTGACCTGTGGTGGATGTAGTCTAGGACACTGTACTCGTCAGAAATTACAACAGAAAACAGACAGCTCCATTGAGAGAGGAGCTATGTTCCACAGGTACTAGAACTACAGAGCCTTCCCTTCTACCTGCAGCAGATCTCACAGCCACAGAAGTAAAGCAGTGTGGAGAGGTGCAAGCTGTACAAAGGCAGCCTCAGCTGGCAGGGTCTGGGCACTGTCTCTCTGGCCTTAGCCACTCTGATAATATAGTTACACAAGACTGGAGCAGGCCATGTGTCACATCAACATGCATACACTCAAGAGCTTTGCTCAGAGAGAATGAAAGTATGTGTCTACACTGCAACTTGTGAATGTTTATCCTCTCAACCTAACCAGGATTTTCACAGGAGCCTACGGCATACTAAATTTCCTAAACTTATTTCCCCAAAGCATCACACTCCATACCCACAGCAGTTTATCCTCAGAGAATTCTCAGATCTCCTCATCAATACCTGAAGCATGTTCAATGATGGGACCACATGCTTTCACTTGGCCTCTCTTGCAATTAAAAGCTGGTCTAAAGACTAAAGTCCTTGATGACAATAGCTTCAATGCTTTAAAACTCTTGAGGTATTTATTTTATTTTTTCTTTCATTTTTCTTTATTAAGAAATTTTCTACTCACTCCACATACTATCTACAGATCCCCCCTCCTCCCTCCTTCCACCCCCCAAGCCCTCTTTCGTGCTGAGCTCTTGAGGTATTTATTGAGATGACCCAAGAACTGCCCACACTATAGAGCCCCATCTATGGCTCCCTGGCAGCCATGCTTCTGGAAGTCCTGCCTACATGCTGTGGGACTAAAATTTCTTGATCTGGGGAAGAGACCACCTCCTTACTTCCTGTCCACCCCAGAGAAAGGCTACCCAGAGTAAGCTAGGGCATTTCATAAACATGCCTGGTTTTGAAGTTCTCAGAAAATGCAGTCTTGCCTCTTTCTTCTCCCACCCTCCCTCTACCCTCAGGTAGGGCTCCTCCCTAAGCAGAGCATCTGCTCAGTCCACTTATGTAACCCAGTACACAATCCCACCCCCTATTTCATTCCTGCTCCATTTCCTTTCAAGGATTAGGGCCAGCAGAACACAGAGCTTCGGAAGACCACACACCAATAACTTCCCAGCCTCTTCTCCAGATTGGTTAGGCCATGGATTCTGGAGCTGAGATTGGAATTTCAGAGAGAAGATGGCTAAACAAAGTCCCCAAACCTCAACGAAAAAATCAAACATGAAAACCCACAGGAGCACTTATTATCAAGCTGAGGTAATAATAGTATCCAGTGACTATGGCAGAATATTCTGAGGATTCTGCAAGCACAGGCTGGCAAACTGTGGGTGTAAGATGATGATGCTTTGGGGAAACAATGAAAACTTAACAAAGGAGTACACTGACTTCCCTCTCTCCCTTCATTTCCCTCTTCTCTGTGTAAAGGCAAAAGCTGTCCCTACAGACAAAACACACAGAATGCAACGGACATGGAGTGCGTTACGAATGGAGGCCCGCAGCTGCCTAGAGCTCTGAGGTTTCATGCAAACAGTGTCTTCTTTATACCTGGGTTACAATCCCACCTGCTTTGCTTTCTAGTCCAGCCACAGTTTCTGTGTGTAGAAGGGAGTGGATTTGGACAGAAAGGCTGGAGTTGACTCACATCTATCACTTCAAGACCTTGTATGTGGACGGAAGTTAAAAGATTAAGAGCAGTGTTCATATGGCAATGTATTCCATTAAAACGAGTAGACAATAGCAAGGTGGGTGAGGGTGGGAAGGATGGCTATGCAATTTATTAAAATAAAGGAAACCTCAAGCCTCATCTTGTGATTTAAGAGGAAGTCAGCCATGACCACTTTGCACTTTAACTTGTCTACATTTTAAACACAAACTACCATTAACAGATTAAAAAATGGAACAACTATTTTCAAAGTAAATGCCTGACTTGAAAATAAAAAAAGTGTTCTGTCATCCTCATTGAAACTAACGCAGCAAACACCCATGGAAACAGTGGAAGGAAGTGTGAGCTTCCGACTGGGAAGATGGAGTGGGCGGGATCTGGGCAGCAGTGATCAGCTGCTGCAGTCATGCTTCAGAACTATTTCTCGGCCTCCATTCTCCTCTATCTATCTACTTTAGACTGATTTGTACTGGCTAAAACCTGGACGCTCCAAAGGCTGAGGAAAGTAAATAAATAAATACTACCTAGTCTTGCATGATATGACTTTCAATGAAAACAGCTTAAACCAGGATTCTTCCTTTCAGAACAAGCACCCCTCCCTTCCCAATACCCCACCCTAAAATAGAAAAAACATGTATCACAACCACACAGGCATTGTTTTCTAAAAAAAGGTGAACCTGGGCTGTGTCACAGCAGAAACAGAAATAGATTTTGTCCTGAGCAACAGCTCAAACCGTCCATCAGGGTAAAATTGAAGATGTTTTTGGAATTAGTGTGCAAGCAGACACGCCCTGTTTACCCCTAACCTGAAACAACAGCTCTCTACTGATGGTGTCCATTCAGAGCAGGCCTGGGAGAATCCCAGGGATGGTTAGCCTTCCTTTGTCCTTTATCTAACACAAATGGTAGTAGAACTTCTGTGGAAAGCATCAGGAAATGAACAACTTGAATTCGTTAGCATCCTACTAAGACAGAAATCATTTTGAAAGCAGCAATACGTCTTACTTATTTAGCTGTTTACCTGTAGTTCCAGCGATGGAACCTAGATCTTCGTGTGTGCTAGGCTACACTACCACCAAGACACCCTCAGCCTGAATTTTACTTTATTTTATTTTTTGACACAGGGTCTCACTTTATAGCCTAAGCCAGGCTGGAATTCACTGTGTAGCCCAGGTTGGCCTTGAACTCAAAGCCATCTTCTTTCCTGAGTGCTGGGAGTATAGGTATTAACCACCATAAATTATGTTTTAAATATCCTTCATATTCAAAAGGAAATGGAACATCAGTTTAGTTTCTGGCATTTAGAAAAAAAGCCAAGCAAGCAATACAGCAGGAATACAACAAGGCCGCCTTCTCCATCAGGTCACAGGGTGTCCTCAAGTGGGCATGGGAGTAAATTTAACTTGAGTACAAGAGTAATCCAGCCAGTGACCACAGGAACATACTCGTGCCATAATATCGCTGCTTTTACTAATGTCATGTACACATCTACAGAGTATAAACACGCACGCACGCACAGTTCTTACCTCCACCATGGGCCTGGCACTGTCGTGCACAGAAAGAATGTGTGTCACCTTGTTCCTGCTCAATTGTTCTGCATCTCTTGCATCTGCCATCAAAAATGAGAGACAGACATTTTAATAGTCTCTGTGAATTCACCACTCTTAAAGTCTGTGCAGAAAACAGCATATGGCTTGCAGTTTTTTTTCTTAATACTTCATAACTGACCATATCCAGAATACTCTAGATTAACGAATTTAGGTCTACTGCTTTTATGTATTTTGCCTTAATTTAATTCTGACTGATACAACTTTTGAGCTCAAGTACAGATCAAACTCAGATTAAAAAATATTGTAATTGGGAAGCTGTTAAAAGAAGGAAATGCAAGACATTATAATACAGTACACTAGTATGTTTTTACATGAGACACATATAATAAGTATATTTTTAAAAACAGTAAAAATGTTTACTTAGGTTAAAAGTAAAATCCAAGGACCCATTTGCTATAGGAGACAGAAGAACACACTGGACAGTTCTTACCCTGACAGCAGTAAAGCCTGAGATAGGACTATGGTTTACAATATCTATATCCTCATTATAAAAAAAAACAACAAAAATCCAGAGCGTTTTTCCAGAAATTCCACACAGAATTACCAACTGGCTATGAAGTCATCTTCTTAAGGAACTGAGACACCTCGTACTTCCAGCTGTAGGAGGGAGACTAATTTGGGGATACTCTGAGTTAGAAATCTTGGCTAATCTACAACAGTCCAGCAAGAATGAAGAAGGCCCACTCTTCTGAGGCCTTGGCCTTGGCCAAGCTCTTCAAAGGGATACAAGAGAAAAAGAACCAAAAAGCAGGTATTCGATGATGGTGGTCCTCGAGAATGTCTAGTGACATGGGAAAATGCCCAGGGCCTGTTGGGCAAGGGGATAATGGAGGCACCGAATTTAAATACACTAGAAACTCAGTTTGTACACCACAAACATGTATAACCAGAAATGCATATGGTGGGGCAAGCAGTAATCACACTGATTAAGATGTGGAATAATGAGAGTGTCTCTTCTCTATAGTGCACGTGCATGTGCGTCTACGGGTTTATCATGCACAATCTCTCTAGGCGGCACATCAGAAAGACTAGTTCCGGGTTCCAGTCTAGTTCCAGGTCTATGGTCAAACTAGGTCATTACATTCCCAACAAGCCCTGGGATAGAGCAAAAACTAAGAAACAATTTTCTAACTATTCGGCAATGTCGGGAAAAAGGTCTTTAAATGTAATATTAAAATGTTTGTTTTTAATTTGAAGATTCTCTTCATTGATTCAACCACCCTGAGCTTCAAATTCCAGTGTGCAAAGCAGCTTTCTACTTCACCAGTGATCTCAACCACAGCTCAGCACCACTATCACAAGTTGGGTAACATAGCTTAGAATCACGTCATCCTACAGAATCTAGTGTAGAATGCCTTCCAAAGGCTCATGTAATGGATCAACCTCAGTTTAGTGCTACTGGAAGGTGGTGGGTCCTTCAAGGGGTGATTTTTAAGTCACACAGGCCATGGCCTTGAAGAAAATAAGAGGACACTAGTCTCTTCCTCTGTCTTTTTTACTTCCCCACTGCCATGAGGTGAAAAGCACCTTGTCTCCCCACATTCCTAACATGACAAGCTGCCACAGTTCCAAAAGCAATGGATCAACTGACTATGGACCGAAACCTCCTCAGCATGAAGCAAAGTGAACCTTTCCTTTTTTAAGGTTGATTACTCCGGGTGTTTGCTACAGAAACAAAAAGCTGACCAACACAAGCAGGAGGAGGAACTGTTTAGAAGGGCTGGCTAAGTGGCC
Source organism: Peromyscus melanophrys (assembly GCA_902168415.1). NCBI lineage: Eukaryota > Metazoa > Chordata > Mammalia > Rodentia > Cricetidae > Peromyscus > Peromyscus melanophrys. The sequence continues at coordinate 10,680 of CABHPR010134531.1, read as the reverse complement.
CAGGGGATAAAGGCACTTGCTTGGAAGGCCTGGCAGCCTGAGTTTAATCCCTGGAACCCGTGTAAAGGGAAGAGAAAACTGAACCTCAAAGTTGATCCCTACACCAACACACACCCTTTTCAAATATATTAATAATAAGTAAGGTTAAAAACAAAAGGAATGGTTCAGGAACCCCCAGTCACACACCCACACATTCACATCAAGGTTGGGCTTCCACTTTCCTCCTGTACATGCAGCTTAGACAAGCAGAAAAAGCTGTAGCCCGTGGGGCCCACAGACTGCGATGGAGCAGGTTCATGACACTGCTGTTTCTCAGGGATCCTCCAGAGTCCAGGTTCACCAGGATTTAAATTTTAAGAAAAACTTACTGGCAGATATCATCTGCAGAAAGTAATCTGAATCTCCGACATCTGACGTATGCACATGCAGTATTTCGATCGTGTGCAGCCCACTGCCCACTCCTGTCCCGGGCTTCATCTCCCGTCTCTTTCCTAACCCTGCACTTTCATCTTCTTTCTCTATGAGAGGATACACTTGGTTTTCTGAGTCTGGCTATTTCACTAAACACGAGGATCTCCCACTACAACAAGATTTCAATTTTAGCAATCACTGTTTGACTTCACACAAAGTTGCCTCCCTGTAGTCATGAGAAATGTATCCACAGGTTCAACCAAACTTGGACCAAAGATGTTTGAAAAACTTCCATTTGGACTGAACATAAACAGACACTTGTTCTCTTTTTTCTTTTTTTTTTAGACTTAAGTTTTTATTAGCATATATTAATTGTACATAATGGGTTTCATTTTCACATTTTCTTTTTTTTTTTTTCCGAGACAAAGTTTCTATGTGTAGCTTTGACTGTCCTGGAACTTGCTTTGTAGACCAGAGAGATCCACCTGCCTCTGCCTCCCAAGTGCTGGGATTAAAGGTGTGTGCCACCACCACCTGGCCTCATTTTGACATTTTCAAACATCTACAATGTGTCTACAATGTGTCTTTATCATAATTACCCTGTGACCCTCTCTCTTTTTTTTTCACGTCATTGTTCCCTGAATAATATAGTACACTCTCACACAACACCTATCCTGTGTTCCCTGAACAATACGGTACAACTCTCACACAACATCTATCCTGTGTTCCCTGAACAATACGGTACAACTCTCACACAAGACCTGT
>CABHPR010134530.1:11217-27940 GCA_902168415.1 Peromyscus melanophrys | reverse complement strand
TCCTATTCCTTGAGATAAATATAGAGAGCGCATCAAAGACTCATGAAGCTGGGTGTGGTGATGCTCGCCTGTAATCCCAACACTCGGAAGGCTAAGTAAGGGGAGAGGATTGCTGTGAGTTCAAGGCCTGCTTAGGCTACACAGCAGCACCCTGCGTCAGTACTTCTCACCCCCGAAATGACCTGTGAAGACTCTCTTAGTCCTCTGAAGGCAGAGACTAGGACAAACAGTTGGGCTCCCACTCTTTCTACGACAAGGTCATCGGTCCTGGGTGTGACTTGGGAGAGGAATGAACAAACCTTAGTCTCTGATATTAAAGAGCAAACCAGGCTGACCGTGAACATCAGTGATGCCTCTCTTCTCCTGGGCCTCACAGTGTCACCAAATGAGGGAGTGGGACTAGCCTTGACCCAGAGAGAGATGGGGGACTTTTTTTTTCAGGTCAGAAAAACCCAGACCACAGTTCTCTTTAACTACTGAATATTATTTATGTCGTACAACTGTTGAGAGATTGCGCTTGGGCCTGGGCAACACAATGGCCCTAGAGGGGAACCTGTTGCTTTCCCCTACGGTATTTAGACAACCACATTTAAGAACCCCAGGCTAGGGGATAAAGAAGAGCCAGCCCCGAGTCAGTCAAAGTACTTGGCTCAGTGGTACTCTGTGTGTAAGGACGGAAAGGCACACTTTGATGTATACCTGATCCCTTGGACCAGTCCCTCAATTTCCCCGCACCTCACTTTCTCCATCAGTACGATGAAGTGGATCATACAGCCCCAGGGGAAGGTTAGAACTGATGACCCACTACACGGAGAACACATAATCAACTGTCAGGAAACGACAGCTGTCACGGCCCTTAGAAATACTAACGGCCTACAGCAGAGGGGACAGGGAAGAGGCATGGTGATGTCCTTACCTCCAAGCCCTTTCTTCTCTACCCCTCAGCTCACATTGGTCCTGGTAATGGTGTAAGAGAAGGTGGGGGAGTACTGGAAAAATCAGAATTGAGAGGGAGTTCAAAGCCTCAGGACAAGCTGGTGGGCAGAGGGCCTCTGGACCTAGGCAGCTGGTGCCAGCCTGCCGCACCCTGTGAGGCACCAAGCCTGGGCCCTGGGGAGCTAATAATATCCTGTGATCAGGAATGCTGAATGCCACCTGGCCGAGCTGTGTGGAGAAGGAGAGCAACTGAGTTAGTGACTGCACCATCCACCCCCACCGCTGTGAAAGACGTTGTCAATGTGGTATTTTAAAGACCTTCTTACCCCCTCAGAGCTGCGTCCAAAGGAACTAACTTGACAAATCTTTGAAGCAAAGGCCCTGAGAGCTTTGGACAGATTTTTCTTTTTTCTCCCCATTTTCCTCTCACTCTTTGGAGGAGGGATGAAAATGAAATGTGTTTAAGAGAAAAATATGCTAGAAAACAAAGTTAACCTCAAACCAGGAAAAAAAAAAAAAAAAAAGAGCGCCTGTTCCTTGCAGCTACACACATGGCTTTACGGTGTAATTTGGAAGGATTTCTAAGGAAATACGATGATGTTTATAGACTTTTTTGCTTGATTGAATAGATCTTCTCATCTCTGAAAGCCTCGGGGTGTTTGCATGCAGGGTGAGTGATCTGACAAGGGTAAAAACCAATATGAACTCATCGCCGTTCACTTCCCTTTTGACTAAGAACCCTTCCCATTTTATGAATGCACATGGGTAGAATATTAATTATCGTACAGTGAGTGTTGCTAAGGGAGATTGAGTCACCCAGCTCGAAGCCCTCCTGTGTGTTATGTGAGGCTTTTTCATCCATCACATGCGGATCTCCACCAGGAGTCTCTCTCTGAAGATTAGAACCGAGCATGGAAAGTCACATAAAGACACTGACAGCTGCCTATGAAGATCTCCCTGTCTCCTTTGAAAGAGTTTGGCTTTTTAAAAATGATTATTATTTTTATTTTATGTGTATAAAACTAGTGTTGTGACTGCATCTTTGTGAGTGAACCTCGTGCATGTGTAGGGCCCTTGGAGGCGAGGGGAGAGTGTCACATCCCCTTGAACTGGGGTTACAGGTGGTTGTGAGCTGCGGAACACGGATGCTGGGAACTGAATTCTGGTCCCATGCGAGAGCAGCAAGTGCTCTTAGCTGCTGAGCCATCTCTCCAGCCCCTTGAAAGAGTTTATGAAGTAGGCAGTTATGTTTTCTAGCTGTTCCTTTTCCAAAAGAAGGGCAGATCTAAGCCAACAGTTTTAGCCAAGTGGATGAGATTCCATATTTTTGTCCTCGGCGACCCAAATCAGTAACCTAAGAATTGAATTTGAACTTCTCTTGCAGCCAAGCTGTGACTTCCAGGGAAGAATTTGAGAAACATCTAGATTAAGAATCAAAGACATCGTTCATGCTGTTTGGGATGCTATCACTTGATAGAAGGCTCCCATTATCATGGGGTAGGAGGGTGGGAGGGGGGTGTCCCATCACAGAGGGTAAAGGTTTCCAGATCATGTAGAAGTGACCTTAGCCTCTGCAGTGGTTGTGTTGGGCACCATGAGGATCCGGAAACTCACCCCTGACTACAGTCTCCGCTGTTATCTTATAGTGTACCACTGGACAAGTCAGCCTTTTTGAACCTTAGTGTCTTAGTCTGGAAGACACGAAGTCCGTCTACAGGAATCCCCTGAGTTTATAGGCTGCAGGAATTCTGTTTGGACTGCCAAACTCTGTCCCAGAGGATGAGTTTCCCAGGATCTGTAGCTTCTTGTAGATTTTTTACTACATGCCTCCTCCCTAACTTGAGCACCTGTCCAATATCCACTAAGCCCTATCGTACCCAGAAAGCCTTCCCAAGCACTCCTTCTCACTGTGGTTCTCTTTTGTCCTTAAGAGCTTCATTCACGTCCCCTCCAGAGCGTGTGTGAGGAAGAAGGTGGCAGCCATCTTGTGTTTTCTGCTGGCCTCTGCTCCCCAGTGTTGGGGCACAGCCCTATTGGTATTTGGTGGGTTGAATCCTACCCAACAGGAAGAACAAGGAGCTCCCCTCCCCCGTCCAGGTGTTCATTTTGACCTGTGCTCCTTATTACTATTATTATTATTATTATTATCATCATCATCATTATTATTACTGTATTTTAGCCTTCTTTCATGGTTTCCCATTTGGAGGTCTTTTCTCTCCTTTTGAAAAGCTATTTTTTTTCTTATTTTTTACCTATCAAAAGACTCTTATGATTGTCTCAAGTTACAAGTCTGAGAAACATGTTGATAAGTTACATCTTTTATTTGAATAGGGACACATTTGAAGCTTAGATTCAAAAGGGACTCTAGCATGTTTTCCTGGCAGTTACCTCTTCAGCTGTCAGTTAGCAACCTTTACAGCACAGGCTGCCAGTCTTCCTAGACCCCTCCCACCCAAGAAACTCCCATTGGGTAGGTGGAGGTTTAATCCACTAATCCATCATTGTAAGAGGCACTTCTTTGTTTTTGATGGTCACCAGGACCAGGACCCATTCTGGATCTGCTGGCTGGTAGACCAGAAGGTCTAGGTTTCATATCCATCTTCACAAGGGGAACTTTACTTTTTAATAAGATGTCTATAACCCATTTCATCTGCCTGGCAGTGCATCTGAAGTATGAAACCCACTCAATCAGTTAGATTTTAAAATATTTGAGGTTGCAGGGCATGATGGCACATGCCTTTAATCCCAGTACTCAGGAGGTCGAGGAAAGCAGATCTTTGTGAATCTGAGGCTAACCTTGTCTACATAGTTCCAGGACAACCAGGATGACATGGAGAGACTCTGTCTCAAAACAACAACAACAACAAAAAGTTGAGGTAAAAACCTAGTAACGTATGTGATATCTAAATGAAGACAGATAGGCTATGTTTAACAACATCCTCAGGTATTTATAAACAGGAAGAATCGTAGTTTGTGTGGAGTGTGTTTATGTGGTTATTTAAAAATACTGACTATAGGGCATGGAGGGATGGTTTGCTGGTTAAGAGTGTTTACTACTTTTGCAGAGGACCAGAGTTCACTCATGTCAGGCAACTCACAACAGCTTGTACATGTGTAACTCAAGCTCCAGGAGATCCAGTGCTTCTGCGGGCTCCTGCATTCACACCCACACCTGCCCCCCCCCTTATAAATAAAATAAAAACTTAAAACATACTGACTCTAACTTTCACTCTCACTCTTTATCTAGGCACCCCTTTGCAAAGCCTCTACTCTACCACACCCGTTTACTGAAATTTTTTTTTTTTCTAGAAAACTCAAGCTCACATTCTCAGCCAGGAAGGCTTTTCCTCGGTGCCATCCCCACAGATGAATAATAAATAAATGCCAGGCATCTCCATTTGTAAGAAGCACTCGATGCTGTCGTGAGACCTGATCTCTGACACCAGAGCAAAGGAACATAGTGTGGTATCTGAAGCTTATGAGTGAGCACCAAGTATTCTGAGGGACCCTCCAGTAGGACAATCTCTCTGCAAGACCTGCAGGCCTTGTAGGAAGCAGTCAAGGGCACAGGAAGACATGAGTTTACTGGACAGAACAGCATGTGTAAAAACAGAGAGAGCAGTCCAAGGGCAGCAGTAGTTTTTTTCCTTCAGGTGATGATTTCTGAAAGTGGACCAGATCATGAACATAAAGTTTAGCTTCATCTCAAAGGCACTGGAAACACTTGAAACATATCTAAGAATAGCAGGGCCATGTTGAGATCTATCTTAGGGGTTTCTATTGCTGTGAAGAGATGCCATGACCAGGGCAACTCTTAAAAAGGAAAACATTAAATTGGAGCTGGCTTATGGTTCAGAGGTGTAGTCCATTATCATCATGGTGGGAAGCATGATGGCACAGAGGCAGACATGGTGCTGGAGAGGTAGCTGAGAGTCCTACATCCAGATTGGCAGATAGCAGGAAGAGAGTTCCACACTGGGCATGGCTTGAGCATCTGAGACCTCAAAGCCCACCCCCTATGACACACTTCCTCCCACAATGTCACACCTACTCTAACAAAGCCACACCTCCTAATAGTGCCATTCCCTATGGGCCTATGGGGGCCATTTTCTTTCAAACACCATGAAGTCCATAATGAAATGTTAAGTTTGCATCGACCATCCACGTTGTGCTAATACTATTTTACCTCCATTCTGTTTGCAGATTACCTAGTAAGGCCTTTACTCTGTACAGTGACGCTGCAAGGCAGGTACTATTAACCTTCCCACTTTGTGGACACAGAGATGGAGTTACTAAGAAGTAATTTTCTTAGAATTGACAAAGTCAGTAAACTAGAGCTGAGCTAGAATTTGTGTGTGTGTGTGTGTGTGTAGGTGTATGGGTGGATGTGATCATATGTGTACAGAGGCCAGAAGAAGGACATCCTGTTCTATATCTCTCAACATAATTTTTTTTCTATTTTATTTAATCTTTAAAAAGAATTTATATGTATAGGTATTTTTCCTGCATGTATGTGCACCACATGCATGCCTGATGCCAGTGGAGGCCAGAAGAATCAGATCCCTGGAACTGGAGTTATAGACACTTGTAAGCTGCCATGTGGGTACTGAGAATTGAACTCTGCTCCTCTGGAAGAGCAGTGGTCAGTGCTGTAAACTACTGAGCCATCTCTCCAGCCCCTCTGCCTTATTTATTTTCTTGACACAAGGTCTCTTGCTGAACCTGGAGCTCGGTTAGTGGCCAGCAATCCCCAGCAGTCCCCTGTCCCCACCTCTTCAGAGAGCTGGAGTGGGAGGCATGTGCAATCATGCCCAGCTTCTTTCTTGGGTGCCCGAGAGTTGAACTCAGCTCTTCATGCCTGCACAGCCAGCACTCTTACTCATTACTGAACCATTTTCAAAGGTCCCTAGAGCTTGAATGTGAACTTAGGAGGAGGTCTGGCTGCAAAGTTGAACTCATGACCATAAGTTAATTCATATTTGAAAAGATCCTTTTGGCAGAGTTTGTCGACTGGGTTGGCTGCCTGGAGACAGCGAGATAGGTAAGAGGCATTTCACAATTCAGGTGGAGGGCAGTGATGAGTAAAGACAGCGCTGTGACAAGAGTGACGTCATCTGTTGTTTGAAATTGAGAGTGGGAGCATTGTGAGGTAGAGTCTTTGGGACATCTTGAACAGTGGTTCTTTTTTTTTCTTGAATGGCATTGATTTGCTGGTTACACTGGGTCTCTTCTTGCAGTTGAAAAGGGACTGGTGATGAGCTGGGTGGGAACCATTTCATTGGTGGTACTGCCACCCTGGCTCTTTGCTGGGTGCCAGCTTTCTTGTCAAACCTCATTTCCCGACAGGAAAGCAACAAAAATGATTAAGATCTCATGCAGGGTAGCCAGGGAGCCAGTGCAGGTGCCTGAAATAACTAAAAACTTTGAGAACCAGCATAGTGGTGAACACCCACAATCACAGAACGCAGGAGGCTGAGGCAGAAGGATCTCAGGTTTGACATCCTGTTCTCAAAGAACAATAGAAAAGAAGAAAGCTTTGACCCCGAGGTGGGAGGGACCCATTTCTATCGCTCATACACATGCTCAGAGTCTTCTTGTCTGCAGAGGGAGCATTGTCCTTCTGTACAGTAGAGTTCTTAGTCCACTGGGTCAACAGTTGTTTCCCTGACCACTGGGACATAAGGATATTGTATCCCAACAACTTGATTATTTGTTTGTTGTGGAGTCTTGTCTTTTAGGGATACTTATTAATATTTTTCTTAGAGGATTTTCCTTTTTCTTTTCCTCACTGTGTAGCCCTGGCTATCCTGGAACTCACTGTGTAGACCAGGCTGCCCTTGAACTCAAGAGATCCACCAGCCTCTGCCTCCCAAGTGTTGGGATTAAAGGAGTGTGCCACCACCAGATGGCCCTTCCTCTTCCTTTTATGTGAAAGTCCTCTTTTCACTTTCCAGCAACTGGGCACGTATGTCATGGACCATACTGCTCTACCGTTGGGTTTTGAATACCATGAGAGAAACTTGATAGGTTTTAAGCTGAAGAATAGGAACCAAGGAAGTCAGCTCTTTAGAATTAAAATAATATTTGGTCAGGTAATGACTTTTTAACGACTTAATGACTTTTGGATGACTCTGCCTTGGCCCCTTGATCAAAGAAATAGTCACATGCCCTATTTTAATTCTTTGCCAATCACCAACTGATAATTTTTGATTTGACTGTTTTTGCCTTTTTACTCCCACGGTAGTTTGAGTCTTGCTGGCCATTGTATCCTCATGTCTTGGCCCGTAGAACTTCCTAGTATATACTTACTAATGAACAAATGGCTGAATAGACATTTAAAACATAATGATTAGGTCATATTTCAATCAGGCCCTCAGATCAAGCACCTATAACAAACCAGGATTTTAAAAAGATGTGTATCCAGTGACTGGTTCAGTTGATAAAGTGCTTGCCACTCAGGCAAAAGGACCTGGGTTTAGGTCTTTAGCAACCACACAAAAAGCTGGAATGGGGCTGGAAAGATGGCTCAGTGGTTAAGAGCATGCATTGCTCTTGCAGAGGACTGAGTTTGATTGTTCACGGTAACCTGTAACTCCAGCTCCAGAGTGATCCAATAACTGTCTTCCAAGAGCCTTTGTACTCACATGCCTGATGCACACTGCCAGGAAAGCATGTGCCTGTTGGAAGATGAAGTGACAGAACATGCCAAGAGGTACCATAGAGGGAGTTTTCTAACTGGCCACCAGTGAGCCTGGGCAGGAGACATCGTGGTACTGGGAGTCTTTCCCGTAGCTCTGATATCCCACCAGCTGTTGGAGCTAGGTATTCTTATGGTCAGCATTTCATATGGCTTGGGATCACTTGTTCCAAGGTTCACAGAGCTGGCGAGGGGACTTAAACCTAGGCTTTCTGGCTGCAGATCCAGGCTCTGAAATTCTAGACCATGACATCCTAACCATGGCTGGGAAAATATAAGAAAAACTGCAACATGTAGAGATATATCTCAGCCCATTAAGCCTCAGTGAGCTTTCCATGTTCAATACCAGAGTGTAAAGAGAAAAGCACTCAGACCCCTTCCCAGCATCTGATAGTGATGGCAAGAGGAATATTCCACAAATCTGCTATATGCCAGGCATGTGTTTGTAAAAATGCATATGATTTTGACCCATAGCATACTGCATGTACTCTTCCAACTGGACCCAGGTCCGCTGATACCCAGAGCTGTGCCACCATTAGAAAGGTCGAAGAAATTACCTCAACAGTTGTTCCCCTCACGTTCCCGGTCAGCCTTTTTGTCCTCTAAAGCCAGCAAGACCTTGGGATAACATGAGGCCCAGTGAGTCCTCCCCTAGAGCCCCCCGGGAAGCTAGTGATGACCCAACTTGTCTTTATGACTATTCTCAGATGATGTATAAAGGGAAATTTGAGCCTCGGCAGCAGTGGCTGGCCCTGTTCCAGATCCAAAACTGAATTAAAACCTCATTAAGTACTTAGCAAGCAAGGCTGTGTAGTGGCTGCCTGGGAAGCCCGAAAGCAGAGGAGGGGAAGGGGTGGGCGTCTCCAGTTGGCAAATGGCAGGCTGTGAGCTGGGCGGGGCAGGCCAGGAAACAAGACAAAACAGGGCTTCTGCTCTGCCGTGCATGCAGACATGTTTGCGAGTCTATCATCAGATTGGTGCAGCCACATAAAGTATGCTAATTGCTAGATTTCCTTTTTTTTTTTTTTTGTAGCCAAGGGAAATGCTCAGTATGAAAGCTCCAAAACCAATGAGGCAAAGCAGAAATGCCAGAATGTAGAGTTTAGAGAACTCAGAGGAGAAACAAAGGGAAGTAGAGGACCCGGGTTTGCAAGATGGCTTCCATCGTGCTGCGGCTCAGTGCCCTGGCTTCCTGCAAACTCGGTCAGCTGTCAGTGAGCAGAGGAGGTGGCCCCCGGTGTGCTGCCACTGTTCAGTGTTTGGGATTTGTGAATCGGATTCTTTTAAAACTAAAGGAAAAACTCCAAAGCCTAGAATGAACAAAGGTAGGGGAAAAAACCCAGAGATATTTTACTACTAAATACCAGGTTGGATTTAGTTGAGCAAGGGGAGCTGGTGGATTTAGCTGGAGAAGTTGTTCTATTGGATTTCACTCTCTGTGTCCGTTAAGAAAGACCTCATACACAGGGCTCAGCATTCCCTGTGGTCAGAGCAGTTGTGAACTTGTTGTATGGTCTTCCTCAGTGTTTTATAGAGGGTTATGCTAGGCATGGTGGCACATGTGTTTAATTCTAGCACTTGGGAAGCAGAAGCAGGCAGATCTCCGTGAATCTGAGGGCAGTCTGGTCTACATAGTGGGTTTCAGGACAGCCAGGGCTATTTAGAGAGACTGTGCTTTAAAAAATATAAACAAACAAACAAACAAACATATATAAATGGCTAACCGCGCCCCGCCCCGCCCCACCCCCCAAGGCTTTCTGTGCTTGGAGCTTATCAAGTCTTTGGAAATGGTACCCTTTCTCTCAGTTGTCTAGGACAACATACAGAATAGAAAGGCCAAGTAGACACGAGGAAAAGGCTCATTACTTCCTTGCTTAGAATACATAAGAGAGGGATGATAAGGAGGGAAACACATAAGCAAATTCGGGTTTTCATGTTTACATGTGAGCTCAGCCCAGGAAATGATGGAATGTGCAGATGCAGCAGAGACCGTAGATGTCTGTGCATGGGCCTTGGATTTAAAGAGGACACATTTAAAAGTGGAAAGAACACACTTGGGAGTCGCTCAAACCCAGCTGAGATAAGTTGATAATCAGGCTGCAGGGAGGCATTTGATTCCCCAGACAGAAAGTACAACAGGAACAACAGGAGAGCTCAGTGGTATCTTAACTGTTACCCTTCGGCTCTAGGAGTGGGAGTCAAGGTCATTGAGAACTGGGTGTACTTGTCTGGGTAGCCAAGCGTCCAGCCATGACGTATCACATGGCTGTATCACATGGCTGTATCACATGGGATACAGCAATGCCAGTATCACATGGGTGCAGAAGCAGGTGCTGGGTCTGTCTACATACACGTTAACCATCTCACCTCTCCCTTTGAATGAGTCAGTGTATAACCAAACACAGCAAACAAGCAACAAAAATTACATTCCTTGGAGGTGGGCTGTGGTAGTTTGAATAGGTATGGCCCCCCATAGGCTCGTGTGTTGGCCCATAGGGAGTGGCACTATTAGGAGGTGTGGCCTTGTTGTGGAGTAGGTGTGGCTTTGTGGGAAGAAGTGTGTCACTGTGGAGGTGGGCTTTGAGGTCTTTTATGCTCAAGCTGTGCCCTGTGTGGCACACGGTCTCCTACTGTCTGCTGATGAAGATGTAGAACTCTCAGCTCCTTCTCCAGCACCATGTCTGCCTGTGTGCCGCCATGCTTCTCGCCATGACAATAATGGACTGAACCTCTGATCTGTAAGCCAGCCTCCATTTAATGTTTTCCTTTTTAAGAGTTGCTGTGGTCATGGTGTCTCTTCACAGCAATAGAAACCCTAACTAAGACATAGGCTGAGACTGTGTGTGAAGTATCTATAGAAATGGCCAGATTTAGTTATGGATGGACCTGTATGTCACTTGTTATGGATGATAGCCCCAGGGACCTCACTCCAGTTGGATGAAGGTCTCCGGTCTTTTGAGTCTCACCCTTTTAGGTCAAGATCTTGAATCTAAAAAGTCCCTTCCTGGTGTGCCACTGGGCTGGTTGCCACCATTGTTGGTAGTTTTGCTCACTTGGTCTTTACTAGAAGAAAAAAATGTGGCTCATGAGGCTGGTGATGTGGGTCAGTTGGTAGCGTACTTACCTGCCATGCACAAACCCAGGTTTTGCTCTCCAGCACTGTGTAAATCACGTGTGGTAGCACATATCTGTAATCCTAGCACTCAGAAGGCAGAGGCAGGTGGATCAAGAGTTCAAGGCCATCCTCAGCTACATAGTGACTTTTAGGCTAGCCTGGCATATGTTAGATCCTGTCTCATAAGAAAACAGAAACAAGCGAACCAAATCCAGTTCATATTATTTCTCCGTGTTTCAGAACTAAAGACTTGCCCAGGATGGATAATTGCTATATTCTAGGCTTAGTGTGTGTCCTGTCCTCTTATCTGTGTTTTTCCTCTTCTTCCTCCTCAATAGCCAGATACTAAAAAGGACTAACACAATTCTTGTTTTGAAGGCAGCTGGATTTGAGGGTGAGTAGCAGCATGGTAATTTGGTTCCCAGAACAACAGGAGAGGATTGTAAAAGGTCAGCCGTCTGCTTGGATTTAATCAATGGTTGGAGTTTTTGGTGGCAAATTAAATGTCAGATAAACCTATCAAAGGATTCTGAGAATCAATAAGTAGGGGGAACCTTTAACTGAATCTTTAATGATCATATTTTGTCCTAGGGAAATAATTCTAGCATTATGTTCACACATTAAGAGAGTAACACAGGAAAACAGTGTAAAGATGGTTTTAATGCGGCTACTTACTCTGTCCTTCTTGATCATCAGAACAGACGTTGTCACACAGTCTTGTTTCTCAAAGAAGGGACACAGACCCATCTGAATTACCTGGGAGATTGTAGAAGTGTAGGGCTCCAGGCTCTCCAGGCCTCCTGAGTCAGAATGCCTAAATGTATAGGAGAAATTTATGAAGCCCATCAGTGACTGGCCCATTTTGGCAGGCCTGTATATTAACATATCATAATGTCTATGGAGGTCAAACCAAGAGGGTTTGGGATTGAATTTGAATGCCAGAGAGGAGTTCTCCTTAGGTTACTTGGTGTCTGAACTATTCTGCCTCAATGCTGTGCAGAGGTGGTTTGACTTTGGCCTTAGAACAGGCTGCAGTTACATGTTACCTTGTGAGGGGAGAAAGTGAGCAGAAGAGGTTGGGAGTTCATTACTCCTTTGTTTTCTCCAGCAGACCCATCAGCCTTTTCCTGCCCTTTAATTATGGGCATTTCTCAAGACTGTAATCAGGGAGAAGCATGTAGTCCTCTCCAGCAGCATCCACTAGAAATAGACCCTGGTCTGGCTCAGTCTATGACCCAAGCTTTGGATCCATGTTTTTATCTGCTACTAGACATAGCCCCCTGGGCAGCCCATGGGGATGTCAAATGCAGCACACCCCATGTGAAACTCACTGTCTGCCTTAGCTATCTGCCTCCCTGTCTCCTCCCAAAACTCTCTCTCCCCGTTCCTCCCCAGACCTAACACTTTTAAGACGATGCCTCACAGTGGAACTCTACCTGTAATCTCAAGCACTCAGAAGACTAATGAGGTAGGAAGACTGTGAGTTTAAGAACAAACTGGCCTAAATGTTTGAGGCTAGCCTGGGCTATGTATAGTGAAAACCAGTCTTTAAAAAATGAAATGAAGGGGCTGGAGAGATGGCTCAGTGGTTAAGAGCACTTGACTGCTCTTCCAGAGGTCCTGAGTTCAATTCCTAGCAACCACATGGTGGCTCACGGCCATGTGTCATGGGATAAAATTCCTTCTTCTGGTGTATACCTAAAATACTGAATAAATTTTTTTTAAAAAAATGAAATGAAATGATAAAGTGGTAACCCAGTCCCTGGCCTGGCCTGAGCCCTGGCCCTCACTCCATAGGGCAGTCACAGCCCTGGGTTTCAGATCCCTCATCTTCACCTGTAAAATGGGAGCTATGTCTTCTCAACAGGGCTCCAGTGCACATTAATAGAGATGATGGACCTGAAGAACTTAAGTCACTGTTTGACCTGGGGCAGATATTCAGTGTATCACAGCCATTGTTATTATTTATCCCCTTATCAAATATTGATTGAACTCCTGCTGTATGTGAGACATTGTTTCAGAGTTAGGTTTCCTGAGTTAAGAAGTGCGCAGAATGCTGAGTCCCCCTGCAGGACGGAAACAGTGTCCCTTCACATTTTAACTCCAGGGCTTCATTTATGAACGTCCCACTGATCTGTCTGAATTTAATTCCAGACAAGTCTGTCCTCTGTAGACAAATAAGAAATGCATCTTTTGCCGGGCGGTGGTGGCGCACGCCTTTAATCCCAGCACTCGGGAGGCAGAGCCAGGCGGATCTTTGTGAGTTCGAGGCCAGCCTGGGCTACCAAGTGAGTTCCAGGAAAGGCGCAAAGCTACACAGAGAAACCTTGTCTCGAAAAAACCAAAAAAAAAAAAAGAAATGCATCTTTTTACAAAGCAGCAGGGGACCCTTATGATCTTAACTCTCTTGGAAACTTTATTCTCAAGGAAATCCAGCTGGGCTTGGTGGCCCAGGCCTGAAATCCTAGCTACCCAAGAGACTGAGACAGGAGAGGACCACAAACTCAAGGCTTGCCTGCTCAACTCAGTGAGACCTTTACTCAAAAGAAAAAGATTAAAAAATGGCCAGGGGTGTAGCTCAATGGTAGAGCTCTTATTTAGCATGCTTAAGGCCCGAGGTCAATACCCAGTACAATGCCCCCAGCATCAACAACCACAAAACCAAAGAAAGTTACATCTAATGGTGAAATGTTGTTTTAGGTGAAAGTGCCACTTAGGGGTGGCAATGTAGCTCAGTAGTAGAGGACTTGCCTAGCATACACGAGGCCCTGGGTTCATTTCTCAGCACCACAAGAAAAAAAAATTAATTTAATTTTAAAATCTCAAAACTCTCTGAGATACAACTGGGGTGGTGAAAGGCCTGGGGATCGGGAGTCAAACGGGCTGGATAGAGCCCCTGGTTGAACAACAGCTCACTGTATCTGTGTGACCAAGGTAGCTAGCTGTTAAAGAGATGGCCGGTCAGCATCAGTTTCTCTGCCTGTAAAATAGGAGGGACTGCAATGACATATTGTTGTGATACGTAGATAAGGCAACATGGAAATAAACGGGATTAAAGTGACCGTCTAGTGCATCACAAATGAAAAGCAGTGCTGGTGTTTGGAACTCACCCCCAACAGGAGTGTCCCCAGTATCTGTAGGAAATCCTTCGGCAGCTATAGGCTAGGGTCTGTCGAGCCATGCAGGCCTGGCAACCATGGCTCCTGAAGTCTCTGGAGCATCCTCTGGAAAATGAGGAGAGACAGGGAAGATATTGTCACCAGGGCTCCTTCAGATGTCCCGTGTAAGAGGAGCTAGTTCAGATTCCTTCCAGCAGGAGAGTGACCAGTCCTCAGGAGACTCATGGGGTACAGGAAGGACATCTCCCATCTTCAGGGAAGAGGAAAGGACTCCATGCTGGTGCGCGAGGAGCTGGATGGGTATTATTTTGTTTCTTTTTGAGAGGGCTCGAGCTCACAGGCCCCCCACCTCATCTCAGCCCAAGGAAGTAGGTTCAGAGGCTTGGAACAGGCTTAACACGGGGACCCCAGAGGAAAGTACAGTGGGTGTGCTGCCGTGCATCCTGAGGGCTGATCTGTTTAATGAGCCTCACATCGTTCTGATGAACTTCACCATGGTAGACATATCTGTAATAGATGTGCCTTAAAATAGCTGTACTGTCCATTCGTGGTTGGTGATAGGACCTCAGGCCGACTGGTCGGTCTCAGCTAGTGCCCCCAGTGAGTGTTGTTTATTCTCCGTCAGGTGACCTCCAGGGAGCCCGATGTCATCTGCTTGATTGACTTTTATTTCTTCCTTCTGCCAATTGTTCATTTCTAACACCTGACAGTTTGCATTAAGGCTTTGAAAACCTAGTGCCAGGGAGACGCAGAGAAACCCTGTCTCGAGAAACATAAAGCAAAATGAAAAAAAAACCTAGTGAAGATGTTCTGAGAATGGTAGCAAAGGCCTGCAATCTTAAAGTACTCAAGAGGCTGAGACGGGAGGATCATGAGTTGCAGGTTAGTTTGAGCTACCTAGTGAAACTCTGGCTCCAAAACCCGAGGGCTAGAGAGATGGCTCAGGGAGTAAGAGTGCTTGCTTCCCTTCCAGAGGACTGGAGTTCGGTTCCCAGCACCTAAGTCAGGCAGCTCACAGCCACCTGCAACTCTAGCTCCAGGAGAGCCAACGCCCTCTTCTGGCCTCCACAGGCATGCACACATACCTGTACGTAAACATGTGCAGGTGTGTACATACACATACTTACACATAAATAAAAAGAAAAGGAGGTTCAGGGGAGGTGGTGGGAGGAAGAAATTAAGAAGCCAGAGAAGAGCCCGGGGAAAGAACAGAGGTTGGAGACCACGGCAGAGGATTTGGAAAGTGAGTAAGAACTCTGCAAAGGGACTAGAAGCCACTACCTTGACATCAGTCTCCCTTCCCTTCCTTCTCCCGATCCACGCACCCCAAATAAAGGTTGCCCGAGTGTACTGGCAAGGCCTCCCTTTGTAAGAGGTTAACACACAGCAGTATGGGCCAGCTGACAGCCGTCCAAAGCCTGCTGGATGTCTTGATCACCCTCCTCCTGGGTTGTTTCTGCTGAATGGTCAGCCAAGTTCTCGACCACCCTCCCCCCCCGACCCCCCCATACTCCCAGCAATGACATTTCTTTTCTGTTGGAAATGAATTTTTGTTTCTGATGGTTCAGCTCTGAGGGCATAGTCTCGAAAGCCACACTGCTCTTCAAATTCTGGCCATTTGCTTTCCAAGAGAATTTAAAAAATAAAAAAATAAAATCCCATTGAACACAAATTCAGGGCACATTTTAAACAATCTTTTTCGGTGTAAGAAAGCTGATCAGTGCTTGGGAGTAATGTAACTTGATTTCGTCACCTTGGTTCTTGGACTTGCAGAACATTCAGTGATCTGAGTCTCTGTCTCACTTTCCCTACACTCCTTGCTGTGAATTGTTTTTCTTTTTCGCTGTCATTGGCTTTGGTCTTGTTTTCCGTGGCTGCTGGGGCTTCAACTCATCCTTCCCTTGGGTGCTCTGCCCTCCTGGACTGTACGTGTCCCCAACTTGGAAACAAATAACTAAAGCCCCTGACTCCCAAGGTTCTCTCTGTCCCAAGCTGGTCCAAGTAGGTAGAAACCACCCAGCCTTCTGGCAGCAACAGGCTGGCTTTTCCCCTGCTGGCAGGAGAACCCTTGTTTTACATTCTATGTTCCCTCATGTCTCAACTGAGCACCAAAAGCAGAACTTGTGGGAGTGAGATGCTGGACAAGTTATTAGACCCCAGGTTTGTGACCCATGAAGAGGAGAGAATATTTGCACTCAGGATGTCTTAGGAGTGTTAGGAGACTTAAACACAGTCCCCCCCACCCCATCCCCTGGCCAAGACCAAATGCTTAGCTATCCTAAATCATTCTCTGTAGTTGGAAGTTTTCCTGAGTACTGCCCAGTCCCGCAGCCACTTGGTCCCAAGTAAACACACAGAGGCTTATATTAATTACGAACTACATGGCCTATGGTTCAGGCTTCTTCCTAGCTAGCTCTTAGAACTTAACCCATTCCTATTAATCTATGTCTTGCCCAGTGGCTTTGTGGCTTACTGGTACTTTCACATCTTCTCCTGCCAGCGGCTCACAGTGTCTCTGTCCCCCTCCTTTCCATTCTCCATGTTTAAGATTTCATTGCTGTGTTCCTGGGATGGGCTTTCAGCCTCATAGTTTGTTTTTGGCCCAGGTAGATTGACACCTACCCCATGGAAGGCTCTCTTACTTAACCGTGACTATGACGTCAGCCTATCCATTGGATTACGCTGGTGCTGCCTTTTACCTGTGGTTCCTATTGCTTCCCAGATACCGGGCTAGAAAAGGTTCCTTTAGCAAGCCTAAGGTTGAACAGGTAGATCGGAAGAGAAGAACACGTTGATTTGATGTGAGAGGGCCTCGGAGAAATCAAACTCCCTATAGGGTGAGAGGTTTTTGTCTCC
>CABHPR010134529.1:0-13031 GCA_902168415.1 Peromyscus melanophrys | reverse complement strand
TCTATCTATCTATCTATCTATCTATCTATCTATCTATCTATCTATCTTGCCCCGGGAGAGTTCACTGTATAGCCCAGGTCTAGAAATCCACATCCGCTTGCCTCAGTCTACTGAGTGCTGGGGTTACAGGTGTGTGCCACCCCACTTGGCTTTAGGAAAATTTAGTAGAGAGGAAAAGTTAAAGCAAATGGAGCCTATCTTGAGGGAAAGCTTGTTTGTAAGTACAATAAATGGGTTCATAGTTTGAAGAGCACTGTGTACCATTTTCACTTGGGTCAATGACTGTGATAACAATTGGTTGTCCTTCCAAGGTGCTCACGTGTTTATTTAAAGGTGCATTCAATGTGTCGTCCATGGTGTAGGTGTTCTGTCAAGGATTGGCAGAAGTGGTGAGAACCCATACCCACCGTTGAATCTCCTGGCTGACTTTGGCGGTGGTGGCCTCATGTGCACACTGGGCATTGTGCTTGCGCTCTTCGAACGCACACGGTCTGGCCAAGGTCAGGTCATTGACGCGAACATGGTGAGTATTAATTGGGTGGGGGAGGTGGGGGTGATAGGGCTGCCGTATGATGTATGATGGCCTCAAAACTTTCTGAACAAGACAAGAAATAAGTAAGGTTTAATATTGGAATTCAAGTCACCAAAGAGGTTTTGTTTTGTTTCTTTGTTGGTGTTTTTTGTTTGTTTGTTTGTTTTTGACAGGGTCTCTCTATATAGCCCTTGCTGTCCTGGAACTCATGGAGATCCACCTACCTCTGTCTCTTGTATGCAGGAATTAAAGATGTGAGCCACCGTGCCTGACAAGAGATCTTTTTCTTTCAAATAGCCCCACCCTTTTGTATGCGTTAGAATGCCATATTGAAGCCGTCTATGGAGTCAGCACTTTAAATGTTATTCATTCATTTATTTATTTTGTGTGAGCATGTAAGAGTATATCTGGAGGACAGAGGACAACTTGTGAGAGTCAGTACCCTCCTTCATCATGAGGCTCGGAGCATTGAACTCAGGTTGTCAACCATGGCAGTAGGCACCCTTCCCTGCTAAGCCTACCTCCCGGTATGCTCTAAACTTTTAAAAACTCACCCGAGTTTTCTCGGTGCTGTATTTCAACATTTTCCTCCCATCTTTTGTGATTAAAATAGACTTGCCATGTAATTATCCTTCAAAACTGAGCTTCAGAAGTGGTCCCCAGCCAGTGGAGTCGGTCCTTAGAGATGCTAAGGATGATGGGCCTTCCTGTCTAGACTTCCTGCTGCATTTGTTAGGAGATGCTTCAGTTTCATGTTTCTCTGTGTTCACAGTTGTATATGAGCACTCACCCCTTCCTGTGGGGCCCTTTCTCTATGATTTCTGTCTTCAGTCTAGATGAGTGCACTATTTCCCCTGTCTTCTGATGGGGTATGTTTCAAGAGTCCCATTGGGTGAATGAAACTGAAGATAATTCTAAACTTTATCTTACTATATTTTCTCAAGATATACCTGCATATAAAATTTATAAATTAGACACAGTAAGAGTAAATAGAACAGTATAAAATACTAAAAATAGAACAGTATAAAATATGTACTAAAAAAAGCTTATTTATGGACTTTTCTAGTTAATATTTTCAGACCATGGTTAATTTAAACGGTGGCTATTGAAAGTGAAATTCCATCTAAGGGGGAGGATTGTACCTTGTCATGATGCCTGGACACTTGTCTGAGCTCTCACAGCTCCTCAGTAAGAGTTCAGTCCAGGGCTGCGAAGTCTATGGAGGTCAGATAGAGAACAGATTTGAGGGAGACAAGACTGGAGGTACAGGGACCAGTTAACTGGGGTTTGCTGAGCAAATACGGGCACATTCTAAAGCAATTAATGTTAGACCAGGATTGGATTAAAGGAATCCTGGATGTAAAATTGTGTGTGTGGGGTTTTGTTGATGACTTGGCAATATGCAAAGAGGAAAGATCAGAGGGTGGAGCCAGATTTCTGGCTCATGTGACCTAGAGGACAATGTTCCTGGCTGCCAGTGGAAGACTTGACAGGGAAGAGATAGCAGGAAGCAGCGGAGCACAGGGTGACCGCTGACTTCTCTCCTCCTAGCTCTGCAGTTTCTTAGCTCTGTCATCTTGGAGGGTCACTTTACAACCGAGTCAAAGTTGTAAAATGAATGAAATGTCCACTTGTCAGAACTGTTAGGGAGTTGAGTTAGTTCATCATGGTGTGGGGTATCAATAATGCCCTGAATTGACTCTCTAAGGATTTGTGATTGTGAGTCTTTTTTTTTTTCCTAGATGAAAATGAATTTAGTTTTGTTCATTTCAAGTTTGAAGTAGCTTTTCGGTATCCAGGGGGAATAGTTTATTAGGAACTAGTACCAGATTTTGCAGTCATTTAGGAATAAACTGGGAGCCAGGTGAGATTCTGTGATCTCCTGGGCAGGAGACAGAATGCTAATGTATAGGGAGCAAGTAGGCAGAAGAGGAAGGACGAATGTGGAAGAAGAATAAATCTAGAACAAGAAGGAGTGTCGTCATGGAAACCAGAGTAAAGATGTGCCAAGGGAAGGCTAATGCCAGGGGATCAAAGTCCTGTGGACACCTCCATTTTTAAAGATTGAACAATGTAAATTGGATTGGGTCACTGAGTGACCATTACAAAGTCCATCTCCCACCACACCCCCTCATCTTGAAGCCTCGGTTGACTGCTTCCTTCTCCCCTTAGGTGACTCATGTCCAGTCCTGTGCTCGGCCTGTTTCTTGTGATTCTGGCATGGGGCACAACTCACTTTGTCCTTTTGATCCCTCTCTTGTGTATTTTGGGAGGTGCAATGTGGGGTTTACCATTGAACCCTGGCTCCTGGCCTAATCATTGCACAGCCTCATCATGAGACAGCAGAAAGTTCACATTGTATCACAGAGGGCAGAGTTCTGTGGCTCCCATGTGGCGACCTTTCTGTGAGCCACACAGCCTAAGGGGGATAGGCACATTCCTATTAGCTACTGAAAATTTGAAAGCTCCTGAGGTAGTTTTTTAAAGGAGGTGGCTAGGAAGATTCAGAAGCAGAACCATAGCACAATTTAGCCAAAAGCCAGACTTTGGAGTAGCTTTCCCACTCTGCCTGCTGTGGACACCGTGTACGCCATCCAGAAAGAATGCTCTAAGAACAGACAGGTGGCCTTGGGAGTTATAAGGAATCCTAGTTTGCTATATGTACTTGATTGTTTATAGTTAAATGTAAATAGAAAATTGTTTCACTTTTCATCAGAATGTATCTAATATCTAATTAGATTTACCTAATTATTAGATCATGGTGAGGTCTGAGTGTATGTGAAAGTATAACCTTTTCTTGGGATTCATACTTACATTAAGGGATCATCATTGTTGGTTAATGACTCAAGTCAATGAGTTCAGTAAACCTCATTTATCACTTCCTCAGTCCCGTAAGCCCTTGTAGACACTGACTAAGACGAGGCAGATGTCTTTTCCTGGCAGGCCAAGTAGCTTTTTGCTATTTAGCAACAGAAATCTTGGTGCTGGCAGGCGTCAAGTGATAGGGAGCCTGTTTTTTCACAGCGCTCTCTGTCCCCTAAAACCTGTGGGGTTAAGATAACTGTGGACAAGGTCCATTTTGTTGTATCTATTCACTGCAGGGGGTGCACCTGACCTTGGTGTTGTGAGTTGCATACACCAAGCGTACTTAAGCTATTTCCATATTTAAGTGGAAGACTCAGCCCATGTGGCTGTGGGGACACCGTGACGGTGGTGGTGGGCTTCCCTTTTCCCGTGCCACAGGCTCTTGTCTGAGCAGCTTCCATGGCGTGTGAGAAAGAGCATGAGAGAGATGAGTGATGAGGTCGTCACCGCTGAGCCTCACCATGAGATGAGGATTGCTAGCATTGGGTGTCTGCCTGTGGCCTCCTGGGATGCCGAGTGCATCTCAGTTACGACAAAGCACAGCAGAAAGACTTTGTTCCAAGGTTGGTTCGGTCTGGACTCCGAAAACTTTTCACACTCTTTGGCCTGAGTCTGAAAGTCAGATAATCAGTATTCTGAACTTCTGTGGGAACTGCTGGTGGCGCCGCATGGTGACCCAGCATGCTTATTATTTGCTCTGTTAACTGTCTGTCAGGTGTGAAGCCTGAGGAGAAAGCAGGCACTTTTCGTGGTAGGCACTAACTTGTTGGATTTTGAATGAGCAAGCCCCAATTAAGATCTGTATAGAACAATAGTTTTCCTTCTGAGTATTTTAATAACAAGCTCAAATTTATGCAAAAGGGGAGGGAAAAACTTTAGTAACGAATGTGACTGAATCTCTGATTTGTCGGGATTAAAGCATTAATAGATAAACAAAGTTTACTTAAAGCAGCGACGTACTTATGTGCATATGTATGTCTATGTGTGAATCATTATATGTCTTTATACAAATATGAAAATGCTAACTTGATTCCCCTAACAAAAGCATCACCTGTGGCTAGGCCAGTTACATGAGCATAAGCAGTCCCCATCATTAAACTATGGTATGACTAGATTTGGCGATGACATTTGTCAGGTGCATCTGAGATTGTAAGCTGAAAGGGAAAATTGGACTATATCCAAAAAAAATATCTTACATTTGCTTCACAGCCAGCAGATGAGGAATTCCATGTGTACTATCAGAAAGGAACCCTCTGTGGGTAGGCTCAGGGTAAGATTCTTCCTGGGACACTGGCATCATTAGAACTGTAAAACTTTTAGACAATTGGGCCAGATGGCACAGGTAATCCCACCTGCTCAGGAAGCTGAGGCAGGGGGATTGCAGCCGTGAGATGTGTCTGGGCTAGAGTACATTCATGTCAGCCTGAGCAATTAGTGAGACCTTGTCCAAAGTTAAAAGCCAAAAGAGAGCCGAGGGCGTGGCTTAGCGGTAGAGTAATTGCCGAGCATGTGCAAAGCCCTGGGTCCACTCCAGAACCGACCCCCAAGCCCCAAACAACAGCCACGAAGAAACAACCTGCAGGGATGGATAGGGTTTTGCATTAGGTGCCTTTTGGCTTCAAGTTTGAGCCCTGTGATAATGACACCCGGGCACTGGAATCCCCTTTGATTACTTAGGGAGTTTAGTGGGAGGGTAGTAGTCCCAAACTGATGTGTTTAGATGTTGAAAGCTAGAATGTTTGCTACTCGCATGCTCATGTTTATTTTGTAACCTACCAGTGATCATTAAAGATCACAGGATTGGAGGAAAGTTGGAATAAGCTAGGTTTATGAGTTCCCTTTACAATGTGGCATGCTGTGTGTGTGTGCTTATAGGCAATGAAATCGAATGTGTCAGTTTTAACAAGTTTAACTCAAGGTCAGTTTTAACATATGTGGTTCAGTTGGTAAAGTGCCTGGTATCCAAGCATGAAGATTCACTGAGTTCACACTCCCCACACCCATGTAAAAATGCATTTTTTTTTTTTTTTTTTTTTTTACTAATCTAGAGCATGACCTGTGATCCCAGCACTGGGGAGGCAGAGGCAGGAGATCCCTGGGGGTTCCTGGCTAGCCAATCTAGATTGGTGATTTCCAGGTTCAGTAGGAGACTGTCAGGAAGCAATTGAGAAAAAGATACCTGACATTGACCTCTGACCTCTTTGTACTCACACACAAACAAAAGTAGAGATAATAATTCAGTGTCTGTGCACTGTTACCGAACTTCAAAGATCATCAACACTTTGGCAGTATTTGAAAGGAATACAAATGTAGTTCCTTTAAGTCTTACAAGATTTCCCCAATTGAGTGTACCAACAGCATTTTCCCGTCAACCCTCTCTACCTTAGTTTGCAGAAATATCAAAGAAATTGTATGGTTAGACATAATTGTCATGCCTCTTAAAACAGGCAGTTACATAAATATTAAATGCCCTAAATAATCCTTCTTTTATACGTACTTAAGCACCTGCATCCATAAAGTGTCTTCCTTCTTCAAAGGTGGAAGGAACCGCGTACTTAAGTTCTTTCCTGTGGAAGACTCAGCACACATGGCTGTGGAGACAGCCTCGTGGACAAAACATGTTAGATGGCGGGGCTCCTTTCTACACAACCTACAAGACAGCAGACGGGGAGTTCATGGCTGTTGGCGCAATCGAACCCCAGTTCTATGAGCTGCTGGTCAAAGGTAAAAAACCAACTCAGAGTCTCTTGTTCCCTTTTTACTGTGAGCCCTTTTTGAGACCTTTTGGATTCCATGTCTTTTTTTTTTTTTTTATTTACATCCAACTTTCTAGATAATGTAACTGTAGCCATCAACATATTGGGGGCATTTTCCCTGCCTTTTAAGTTGACAGGTAATTTTTCTACTCTATAAGATAATTCAGAACTTAAGAAACATTAACAATCCCTTTAGTGGGAAAGCGGGTGCTTCAGCTGCTCGTGACATGGATGGATGTTTATCCTACGTCATGTACCCAGACCTTCCTTAGTCTTCCTAAAAGAGATAGGTTGGTTCTCTTGGCTCCTGTTCCTTGATGGACATCTCTTATGGTATGGAGGTGGAGTAAAGTCACCTGAGCACAGAGAGGTTTTGGTGAGTGAGCTTCAGCTGGACAATGTCATTGTCACCCGATACTTTGGAAGTTTACCTTTATTGTGAATTCTTGTCTTCCTGGCATGCAATGACAAATTAGAGGGAATTTTAGGATGGCTTCTTCCCCTGTGCAGCAACTGGACTGGAATTATTTTGTGAGATGAAATGTTTCAGTTTAAAGTTTGCACTACAGCTAATTAAGTGGTTTTAGATAGACTCTGAAGAAAGCTGGCCATGGTGGCGGATGCCTAGACTCCCAGCAACTCAGGAAGTACAGAAGAGGGATCTTCATGTGAAGGCATAAAAGGTTCCAGGCTAGACTTGGCTCCGTAGGTCAATGCATGTGGAGCCTAGAGGTTGAGTTCAGCATCTTCTTCATTTGCTCTCCACTTTAGTTTGTAGGTCTTTTTTATTACTTAAAAGTTATTTTACTATTTAAAAATTTTTATGCAATATATTTGTATTTTGATCATATTCTTTTTCTTCTCAAGTTTCTCCCCACCTCCCCTCCCAACCAACTTTATGTTCTTTTTGTTTCAAAAACTAAACTAGCTAAAACCAAACCAACACATACATACACACACATACACACACACACACACACACACACACACACCCCAAAAAGACAACACAGAGTTTGTTTTATGTTGGACAACTACCCTCCCGGACATGGGAGCTGCCCTACATGGGACCTGCCCTACATGGGACCTGCCCTGTAGTGTACTTGATATACCCAGTGTCACTCCATTGGAGAAAATTGATTTTCCCTCTCCCAGCAGGTATCAATCTCAAATTTACTTTCTTGGTTAAGTGTAGCTAGAGTTTTCCTGCCTGGCCCACAGTCAGGACAAATCTCTGTCACCCGCCAGTCCTGCAGCAGCTCAGACCCAACCAAGTAAACACAGAGACTTAATATTGCTTACAACCTGTTTGGCCATAGTGGGCTTCTTGCTAACTGTTCTTATATCTTAGATTAATCCATTTCTATAAATCTATACCTTGCCACATGGCTCGTGGCTTACCGACATCTTCACATGCTGCTTGTCATGGCGGCGGCGGCTGGCAGTGTCTCTCTCACTCAGTTTCCTGTTCTCTCAATTCTCCTCTCTGTTAGTCCCGCCTATACTTTCTGCCTGGCCACTGGCCAATCAGTGTTTTATTTATTGACCAATCAGAGCAATTTGACATACAGAACATCCCACAGCAGTTAAGGGTGGGATTTGTGTTTACCGTCCCTTCTCAGTGCTGGAATTATGTCTGGCTGGAGTCTGTGCAGGCCTTGTGCACGCTGTCCTGGTCTCTGGGAGTTCACCTGTGCATCACCCCTGTTGTATCTGGAAGACCTATTTCCCTGGAATCATCCATCCCCTCTGGCTCTTACAATCTTTCTGCCTCATCTTTGGCACAGATCCCTGAGCCTAGAGGGGAGGAATTTGATAAAGACATCCCATGTAGGACTGAGAGACAGTGAGAACACTGTGTGGACATTGTCCAGTTGTGGGTCTCAGTGTTAATTACCATCTACTGCAAGAAGGTGGTTCTCTAATGAGGGTTGAATGATGCACCCCCACAGTTCCATGTGTTGAGTTTTTCACAGAAAAGGACTTAAATATGCTGTTCTTCAAACCTGGGTGCACGTACTTTAGAAGTGGGATTAATGTGGATTTGGGAATTTTTCAGTTGTGTAAAAAGCTGATATAATACAATTACCTCCCTACTTTAGAGTTTCATTGTTTGGTAGCTTTCCAAATGCTACTACAAATACTACTACAAATTATTTCTACATACCTGTCATGATTACTTTTACAAACATCCCAAAGCATTTTATGATCTTATGTATTAACTTACTAACTCAAATATAGTTGATAGAACTATAGAACAGGATGATTTTTGTAGATCATGTGTGATTCTTCTTTGCCCAGAAATTGAAACTATATTTAAAGACTTGCTTCGGAATTCCAGACTGAACAATGCCCCTAGATAAAGGGGCAGTGGTTGGTACAGAATGTCTTGGTCACAGAGCCCTGGAAAGCAGCAGGGATACAGCAAGGTGGACTTTACGTCATATAACAGCCATGTGCATATATATGTATTATCTACAGAAAGTAGTCTAAGTAAATTTTAGTTTGTTTCTTGTCCACATTCACATTTCATAGACAATTTCCTTGAAAAAGCTTACAGCCTGAACTCTTAAACAATTCCAGCTTCTCTTAAGCTCTAGTATCTTCCCTGAAAGTCATCTTAGTACATTTCCCCCTTATCCTCTGGTAAACATTGCACAGAAATTAGTGCAAGACACTCCCAATTGTTCAGTCTCACCCCAATGGTGTCTTTTGAAGACTGTGTTGGTGATGGTTCTCACATATGCCTTTGTGCATTTTGAATTAATGTGTATGTACAGGGTGAGTTAGGATTTAACTCTATTTTTTTTTTTTTTTTTGCATAGGGATCTCTAGTTTTTCCAGTATCGTTGATTGAAAAGACAGTTCTTCCTGAATAGAATAATATTTGCATCCCTCTTGAAGTCAGTTGACCGTACATGTAAGGGTTTATTTCTCTTTCTTTTTTACTGTTGACAGTACTAGCGATTGGACGCAGGTCCCCCCACATGGTAGGAGAGTACTCTACCACTGAGCAATAGCCTCAGCCCCAACTTTGTACTTTCAGTTCTGTTGCATTGTCTGCCTTTATGTCACTGTGTCTTGATTATTGTAGTCAGTGTGAAACTGAGAAGTGTGTGTTCTTCAGCATTGTCTTGGCTGTTGAGATTTCCCTCGATTTCTGTGTAAATTTTAGGATTAGTTTTTCAGTTTCAACAAACAAGGCATCTAATTTTTTAAAAATGTGCTTGTGTGTATGATATGTGTATGTGCGTGCATTTGTGTGAGATAGTGTGAGCATTGACATGCCACAGCACTTGTGAGGAGTTCAGAGGGCAACCTTGGGGGCCAGTCCTTGCCTTACACCTTGTTTGAGACAAGGTCTTTCATTGTTCACTGCTGCATCTGCCAAGCTGGCTGGCCCATGAGCTTCTAGGGATTCTCTGGTCTCTGCCTCCCATCTCATTGTAGGAGCTCTGGGATTAGACACACATCTCTACCCCTTGACTTTATGTATGAATTCCAGGGATTTGAAATCAGGCTTTCCTGCTTCTGTGGCAACACTTTGCCACTGAGTCATCTCTCCAACCTATAGCTGAGATTTGGACTGGGGTTCTGTTGAGTGTATGCCTTGATCTGGGGGGATATTACCATCTTAGCCATATTAGGCTTCCCAGCCCGTCTACATGGGCCATTTGTGTTACTTTATTTACATCTGAAATCTTAGTGATGCTGTGTAGTTTGAATTCCTTTTTTGATGAGTAGTTTCTTACATGTGTGGATTAAGTTTTTTTTCATCAAATTTTGGAACTTTTAAGACATTTGTTCAATCATTTTCTTCCTACCTTTCTCTCCTGTCTTTTTTTTTTTTTTCTTTTTTTGGTTTTTCGAGACAGGGTTTCTTCTGTGTAGCTTTGCAGCTTTGCGCCTTTCCTAGAACTCACTTGGTAGCCCAGGCTGGCCTTGAACTCACAGAGATCCGCCTGCCTCTGCCTCCCAAGTGCTGGGATTAAAGGCGTGCGCCACCACCGCCCGGCCTCTCCTGTCTTTTTATGACTCCCCTAATGCATTTGTAAATATATTAGATGGTTTCTTAGAAGTCTGTGAGGCACTGTTCATTTCTCTTTATTCACGTGGCATTCTGTTCCCCAGATTAGATAATGGAGTTCTCTGCAGGTTTGTTTGTTTATGATGATTTTCTTCAATTAAATCTGTGTTCCTTGATATATGTAACCACTGAAATCTGCCCAGTTAGCTTACTGCTCAGCTACTGAGTGGACAAACACATTCCTTAATGTCTTGATCCAGAAAATCTTCCAGCCTTTTGTGAGACTATTATGGCTTGTGTAGTGCCTCCAAGATAAGCAATCCAGGCCTCTTGTGGATGTCTTTTGGGAGTATGTGCACTCCTGAAGGTGTGCCTGTATATACTGTACAGCCTTCAAAAGCCTTGGGAGGAGTGTGTTTGCACTGTTTAGAGTCCTCTTGAAATTCCAAAAGTTTTCTCCTTAAAAATTTTTGATCATTGTACTCTTAACCACTCATATTATAGAATCCTCTTTCATGAGAAAGGAAAAGTGAGATTTATAGTAAACCCCTGTAAAGTGGCCCTTTGGCTACACAGATACTCCTCCACTTTGGGCAGTGGGACAGCTAGATAAACTCATGGGCAGTTAAATGAGAATTTTCAACTACTCACTGAAGATGTATCTGCTGTATCTGCTCAACAGCATAGCTTAACGTGCTTCCAAACATTCACATTAGACTGCAGCTGGGAAAATCCTCTAACCCACAGCTTTTTAAAAAAGAATAAGCTGTTGTATATTCCATATAATTTATTGAACACTGAAAATGAGAAATAATGGTTGTTTGGCAACTTTTCACACCAATGTGAGGCCCAAAAATCTTCACCTAGACCTTGGCTACTACCTCCAAGACTTTTGAGCTCTTAATTTGTCAAGGTAAAGAGAAAGGAATATTACTCACAAAGCCTCAGCCCTGTGCTTTACCACTTATCCTGAGGCTCCATTCTTGGCAACGGTGATAGTCAGCTGTAAAACTTTAAATTTTATTTCTAAAGTGTTTAGGAATATTATATAAAGCATGGAGTTATTTTAATTCAACTGGACGGATAGTGTCATCCTGAGGAAATTTCTTTTTGAAAACCTACTCAGGAAAGAACTGAGTTTCTGGAAACTAGATCACTGAAAACAGACTCCCTTTCCTGAAATGTCAGTGAAATACTCTTGACAATGACAAGCTTGTTCTGAGTTGTGCCGCTGCCTTTTGCAGCCATTGGCTCCAGCTTCAGTCTGGTTAATTTTTTCTTCTTTGCCACTCATTTTGGAAACCCTGATTTAGGTTGCCATAGTGGACTCTTGATTGATTGTAGTTACTCTTCTCAAAGCATAATAACTTGAGACAATACATTTCCCTCTCAGGACTTGGACTCAAGTCTGATGAACTCCCCGCCCAGATGAGCGTAGCTGATTGGCCGGAAATGAAGAAGAAATTTGCAGATGTGTTTGCAAAGAAGACCAAGGCAGAGTGGTGTCGGATCTTTGATGGGACAGATGCATGTGTGACCCCAGTGCTGACGTTTGAGGAGGCCCCCCACCACCGTCACAACAGGGAACGGGCCTCCTTTATCACTGACGAGGAGCAGCAGGCAAGCCCCCGCCCTGCACCTCAGCTGTCCAGAACCCCAGCTATCCCTTCTGTCAAAAGGGAGTGTTGTGTAGGAGAGCACACTGAAGAGGTTCTTAAAGAATTTGGGTTCAGTCAAGAAGAGATTAATCAGCTGTACTCAGATAGAATCATTGAGAGTAAGAAGCCAAAAGCCAACCTCTGACTCACAGGTTCACGGCTCATGTGAATCTGAAATGCTGTCCTTACACTGGAGAATGACACCCACAATTGTGTGTATGGAAATGGGGATGAACAGTAATGAAGCGATCCAAGTGTTCCAATCAAGACACAACTAAAGACTGATTACAGAGTAATGATTGCACTCTGAAACCGTTTTTCAGAGCCTCTGATTGAGGAATCTTTTTGTGTGCATACTGATAGGAACTTGTCTCACTTTTTCTGCCTTTCAGTTCACTTGATAACACGTATATATAAATATAGCTATGATATATTTTAAATGAATTAATATAATTTTAATAAATAAAGCTTTTTTTTTTCTCTCTCTTGGAACCGAACACTGTTTTTAAGTTGTGAAAGCTTTCTAGAAAGCCCTTTAAATACCATTTTCTGATGTGTTAAATATTTGGGCACTACTGTTAACAAAAATGCATGCCCCTTAACAACAGTCAAACCCTTTTCATTCACTGTTTGTCTTTGAACTCAGATGTTAGCAAATGGTCTTGAAGTTTTCATCATAAATCCCTGCTTCAAATCACTGTACTAGATGTTGGGCTGTGTGTGAGTAGCTTGGTGGCCTGTTCTCCATCACCTGGCAGTTAACTGTCCTGTATCCAATGAAAGTCTGCTAAGTTCCTCCCACCAATGTCTGCCTCTGTACTGATCATGTCCCCAGAAGTCCTTCTGCTTATCCTCTTGAAAATCACAATAATAATCAGCTTTAAGTAAGCAGGTAAATAAGTCAGGAGGTACTCCATAGGCAACAGAACAATCAACCAATGAGAAGAAGACATCCTAACGCTGAGTCACATGACAGTGAAAGCCATGACTGACAGCTGGGATGAACTCCAGGAGCAAAGTGAGCTTCTCATCTTTGGACATCTCTATTACAGCTTCAAAAGGTGCTAATGGTTTTGTCAGCCTTGGGTCAGAGTCATGCTTTTCCCTGCCCAGTGCTGGAGTTCACATTTCTATGGAAACCTAACCCCTGATCACTTTTTTTTAAAAAGTATTTATTTTTTGAAATTTTCATTTGC
>CABHPR010134528.1:19582-32010 GCA_902168415.1 Peromyscus melanophrys | reverse complement strand
AATATGTAATTGAGAGAAAAACTGATTCTTTTTATGTTAAATAAGATTTCTTTTGAAAATGTGTTTCAAAGTACCTCCTTAAGAAGGGGGTTCATATTGTTTATATTTAATGTTGGAAACCTATTTCTGTGTGTGAAAGCAGCTAACAAGACCTTTGCTAGGAAAAGGGTAACAAACTTCTGTAAAATCATTAAAAAGTATACTAACGATATTGAGGATTTAGGGTTAGGATAGAAAAATGTGTTAATTAACTTAGTTCATGTAGATCACCGGGTATATAGTTTTCAGGAGAAAAATAATTTTCCTCAGCCTGGAAGTAAAATTGAGTCTAAATTCTGTGCTTCCTTCCAAGGTTTTTTGTGAGGTTCAGGTAGGGTATGTGCTGACATGCTGTGCTTTGGGTCAGTGTTATGTTTACTTTATAAAGTTACATCTTAGCACTCAGGAGGCTTAGGCAGGAGGATTGCTAGCTTGGGATAAGTGAGACTCTGTCTCTAAAATAAACAAACAATATTAAAATGCCAGCATTCCTAGCTTTCCAGGTTTGCCTGAAGTAAACCCAGTTACCAACAATCCACAACATCCCAGTATCTTTCTACTTTTGTAAAGAAATGTTTGTTAATGTTTTAAGATCGCTTACATGTTATTTGTTTAAGGAAAAGGTGTAGAGTGCACTTACAGAATACATTTCACAGCCCAAGAAAAGGAATCTTTGGGTATAGCTTCACATTTCCATTTGAACTATCTGATAGTTGAGTAATAAACTACAGATATTTTTAGTTACAGGCTACCCAGGAAAAGGAGATTTTATATATAAACCTTTAAAATTTGCCATGAAACTTGAAGGTGAGTCTAACCTTAATAAAGATTTTTCAATATAATATGGAAGAAACAGCATATTTTTGTGAGTAACCCAGCAGATTTAAAAGGAATATCAGTCTCCATTCAGAGGATGCAAATATAGAATTGTTTGATGAAATTGAGCACACATGGGATTCTATTTTAGCTAAACACTGGTTTCTAGAAAGTCTGAAAAGAAATGAAAAAAATTATTAAACTAGTATTAGAATATTGGTTAGTTGTCAGTCTTCATTACAGTCATTTCAGAATCTTACATAGTTAACTTTAATTTTATTTCCCTTAAATTATCTTCAGTTTGGTTTTATAAATAATGTATATTTTATACTTCTAGATCATCAGTTACTCAAAGTGAAAACAAGTCTAAAAATGAAGAGAAAAAACATAATGGATACAAATCTGTCCACTCAGCTCTGCTGAACATTACAGACTGACTTACCTGCCCCTTTGTGTACCTACCTCATTTTGCCACTGGAGACAATCATTACCTTGAATTTAATATTTTATTCAATGGTTCTTTTTCAAAGAATTTGTTCCATATTCTGTCATTGTGCATGAGCTTTTTCTTCTTAGTGAACAAAAAATACTATAACAGCCAAGCTGTTGGATGCGGATTTTTTTTTTTTTTTTTTGCATCACAGTTTATAATTGTTAAGATTGGGATGTTAAGGCGCTGATAATTTTCTAAAGAAGTTTTATTATAATTCTTCTCAGTGAGTAATAGTTTACTTGGATTTCAAGTGTTTCCGAATACACACACACACACACACACACACACACACACACACACACACACACACGTATATATATGAAAGTAAATAAGTGGTCATAGCTAATGTTTAAGAACCTGCTATGTTTAAGATCTCCATATAAACTGAACCCACCAGCTGCACAAAAGTACCTTGCAACCTCTTAGGACATTGCTTCCTCTTGTCCTCTTCTGTTTCAATGGACAGAAAGAACATTTGGTTTCTCTCTTTGTCACCTTTATCTGGTATTAGTGTGATGTAGCATTTTTATTTTTAAACCAAGAAAATTAGAATTTTTTTACTAAAAGAAATTTAAAGTAAAGACATCCAACATCTTTATATAACTTTTTCCTTTCCTCAACCTTCCCCCATTTTAGTGTGTAGCCCAAGAACCTTCGTCAAGGCTATATTTTACTTCACAGTATTTTCTCTTGTCTTGGATGTCTCTTTTCTAATAGCTGAACTGATTTAACTTGTCAGCCTTGTATTTCTCTCTTTCTCTCCAACATAAAACCACAAACCAAGGGCAGTTAGTATCACCAACTGAGGCAGCATTTGTGGAAGATTTCTGGTCTTACAAGCTTGAGGCATGGTATAAAACAGAAGTGGAGATGTTTTTGTTTCCTGTTTTCTTCCCTTAGGAAATTTTGTTACATTCATAGTAATTTTAAGTTAGAATAAACAGTTCTGGTGAGACCAGATGAATAAATAGCAAGCCACATACATTAGTAGTGACTTAATTGTAACAAAAATGCCAGTCACTGCGTTTATTATAGTCCAGTCTTGACTTACATTGTACTGATTGAAGGAAATGCAGAGTTGCTGTTAGTATTAATAAACATTGTTTGAGTTGATAGGTAAATATGATCAAAATCAATGTGGCTCTGTATTTAATGCTAAGGGGAATTTCCACCAGAGCTGACTTGAGAGTTACTGCAAATTAACTCTAGCCCCAACTTGGTCAACATACTAAGAGAGAAGGCAACCTGGGGTCTTGTTAGTAAATAGTCATTTTCTTTCATTTTGCACCTTTTAAATGTCCCTTTTCACTTCCCTTGGAAGCACAGATACCTAAGGCCTCAGCTGGTGAGTAGTGTGTCTGTAGGGGCTACTCCTCGTACCTGCAGTCCAGCAGGTGTCTCTTCTGTCCTGCCTTGCTGTGCCTGCTTCCTTCCTCATTGCTGTGTCAACCTTGTGCTACTGTCACTGCCCATCTCTGCACTTTAGTTCTCCATTGTGTCCCCATCCTCCTCTTTGAAATGAACTTGTCTCTTGCTCCTCTGGTTTATAGTTTAAAACTAGTCAATTAGATTATAGAAGTTTCTGGCTAATGAACTGACAAATGACAATGCATTATATATTTGTAATAAGGTGTTTGCTGTATTTTTGTCTTGTCTGGCTGAATAGCTTTCTTGCATACACACAGACACACACACACACACAAACACAGACACACACGCAGAGACCTTAGATTGTGTTTTGTCCCTAATGTATTCAGTCTTAATGGAGAGAAATTATCAATTTGGCTAAAGAACTCCTTTAAGAAGAAGTCCCAGTTCTATGAAACCATTCAAGTTCATAACATCAGTACAAGTTGCCTCAGGGAGAATGTATAATACTGCTGAGGTTGTTTCAGCCTTTCTAAATCTGGAATGTTCTAATGTGAAAGTCTACTTAATTATAGAGGCATCTTCTGTAAAGTGTAAGCATTGATGACACTAAATGGTATTGAGACCTCATTCTACTGCTGTGAGACCTTCATGAGCCTTAATTTTCTCATCTATGAAATAGAGGTAACCACTGCCTATGGTTGCCTGTGAAGGTTATGTGAAATCGTTCCATTCCATTGTCAGTTTTATTTTTCCCATGGTAATACTTCGGCATTCCATTTGGGAAGGGTACCCTGCCCCACCTCAAGAGATACTTGGTGTATGTTATCGATTGTCAGGAATAGGACAGAGGCCCAGTATAATAGGTTTTTCTGGATATCTTGAAAATAAAAATGTTTGCTTACATGTGATTCTTTTGAAAAGCTAAGAATGGCAACAGGAAACAACCCAGTTGAACTAAGCTGGGTAGGAATATAAAGATGCCATGTGCAACTCATGTATGGGTAGCTTTTGAGTTCTGCATGTGTTAAGAGCTGTACTCATCTCTGTTGCTAACTTATTTCAGGAAAGCCTCCTTCCAACACTTTACATTAAGCTACAGCCCTTCTGCATCCACTTCCTCAAACACACCCCAAGCCTTTTTCAGAATAAAGTGGCATAGTATTAAATATTTCATAGCCACTTAACATGAAAAATCATGCTGCTGTTTTTATTTAAGATGTGGATACTGTTTTTTAAGAAATGACTGTTCAAGGTGCTTCTGGTCTTAATTTGTATTGTTGCAGCATATAGCAAAATAATGTTAAGTTGGACATGAGAAACAAGATTGACTTTGTTTCCAGTTGCTATTCCAAGTAGCTCAGGCCAAACAATTCAGTTCCCCAAGCCCCTTCCTCATCAGTGAGATGAAGCTGATGCTAATCTGTCTTTACTAGTGTAAGTTTTTAAAAGGGTGCTTAGTGAGTCCACTATAAATTATCAAGTGCTGTGCTATGGAAGCTTGGTAATGCTTTTTGCACTAATTTTTAGATGATAGTACAATTTTCTGAGTGAACAGATTTTCATCCTCAAAACACCTGTTATTTCCTTTCTGTACTGTAGATGAATAAACTGTTAATCACAAGAGAGCAGAAGAGGCAAAATTTAGCCTTAAGGATTGCATGTTATTAATCCAGCATTGTGCTTTCAAGTCAAACAGGCCTTTTAAAAATGAGAATTTGTCACTCACAAATGTCATAGTGTTTTGTTTTGGGGTGTGTGTGTGTGTGTGTGTGTGTGTGTGTGTGTGTGTGCGCGCGCGCGCGCGCATGCCCAAACAGGTGCCCATGTTTTAAGTCATGTGGCCTGAGGCTATTGCAGTGTACACTAGCTTGGCTAGCTAACTGGCTCTGGAGATTCCATCTCTGCATCACTTCTGCTGAGATCACAAGCATATTGCCATGCCTACCTGACTTTCTTCTATAAGAGCCCTCTTCCTGTCTGCCATGTCATAATTTTAAAACTAGATCGTGGACATTCTTTGCTAACATCTGTTTTAGCCTCTTGATGATCACCCCTTCATCCAACAAATATATCAGCTTAGATAACTGGTGGTGAAATGGACACTAAAATACACTTCAGTCCTATAATAGGGCCTTCAGCCCAGTATGAAATAGTACAGCTTAGTAACAATTTGTGGAGAAACAACTAGACTCCACTAGCGTATGTTCAGCTTTTAGAAATTAGGATTCTTAGGAATAGTTATATGTGAACTACCCAGGTTTGGGGAAAGGGCACAAATGTAGATAGACTTCTCATTTTTATTAGAACTGCAGGACCACCTGTCCAGGGGTAGCACCACCCACAATGGACTGGGTCCCTACAGCAATCATCAATCAAGAAAATGCTTCACAAATTTGCCTACCAGCAAATCTTACAAAGGTATTTTCTCAGTTGAGATTCTTTACTTTCAAATGACTCCTGGTAGCCTGTGCCAGATTGACAAAACCTAGCCAGCACAAGGTATGAACCACCAAGCCTGACCTTCACAACTTTTTTTAAAAAATAATAGAATGATGTCTTGGGGGTAGATGCATGAATTGTTTAATTCCTCTAGATTAATTTGAGACAAATGAAAGGGACAATTGAAATGAAAAGCAAGACACTAGAGAGTATCAATCATGTAATGTGTTGAGATTTCTGAAAGAAAACATGAACCTTATTCTCATGTTCCTACTACATCCAACAACTCATGCATTAGGGTCTAGAATTATGGTGATACCTTATGTCCCCAAAGAATGGACTGTCCCCATCCCCCCGGAAGCTTATAGCAGCTGTTGACAGTTTGTAGAAATTACAATAACCATATTAGATACTAAATTCTTATTTACTATGATGAGGACACAAAATCAATTTGATGTCTGTCCAGGGACCTATGCTTTGTTAGATTTTCAGTAGACCAGAAGAAACTCCTTTAGGTTGTATATTCAACCCAACACTGGAAGTAAAGCATATGATTGGTTCCTTCAGTGAAAGATGAACTCCCTCCAATCTTATCCTTGGCTCTCTACTAAGTCATCTCTGCCATTATTTGATACTGTTGTGTGCTAGCTTTCCTTCAAGGAAAGATTTGCAGGACAAGAAGTTTGCAGCAGGGATAGCACATAAGCACACAAAGCCAGAGCCCCCTGCGGTACCACCTGGCCTTTTATACTTTCAGTAGGCTAGAGTAGGGCTAGGTGTCCTTTCTCCTTGAATTGAATAGGGCATGATGCATTTAGCTGGTTGGGTCATAATAAATGACAGCAAGGACCCAACTGGGTGAGAC
Organism: Peromyscus melanophrys; assembly: GCA_902168415.1. Lineage (NCBI taxonomy): Eukaryota > Metazoa > Chordata > Mammalia > Rodentia > Cricetidae > Peromyscus > Peromyscus melanophrys. The sequence goes on along the minus strand of CABHPR010134528.1, from coordinate 25,987 downwards.
ACAGGTAGGGCTATTTGAAATTCAGGGGAAGCAAACCCATGGAGCCTACCTGTTCTCCATATCACTGGCCAATGGGGCAGCAGGAAGGAAGAGGAAATTAGCCTAATCCACTCTGTAGGTCATCTGTGGCCCACAGAGGAGTAGGGAAGGAAGTTGGCTTGCTGGCTGAGAGTCCAGCGACCTGCTAGAGAAGAAAGAGACTCAATGAGGAAAGTTTTGTTGGACAAGAGTCCAGGAGGTAAAGCCATCTGGGATCTAACATGGAAGTGCTCAGAGGTCAGTCTCATTGGACCTAGGACATCTCTTCCTAGCCATCTTCTACCTATTTAGGAATTCACTATCTCTCCTCTCCCCTCAATACTAACTGCTGTGGGATAATGCTTTTGTACACCGGTTTAATAAAACGCTCATTGGCCAGTAGCTAGGAAGGAAGTATAGGCAGGATAAGCAGACAAGGAGAATTCTGGGAAGAGGAAGGTTGAGTCAGGAGATGCCAGCCCACTATTCAGGGAGCAGCATGTAATGGCACACAGGTAAAGTCATGGAACATGTGGCGACATACAGATTAACAGAAATGAGCTGAGTTTAAGTGTAAGAGCTAGTCAGTAGTTAGCCTGAGCTAATGGCCAAGCAGTTTTAATATAAGTCTCTGTGTATTTACTTGGATCTGAGCAGCTGCAAGACACAAAAACTTTCTGACGGCAACTAACATTTCTTCTGTACTTTGGATGTAAGTCCTGTACATCTTAATCACATGCAAGTATACAGTTTACATTTGGATTATATAACCAGTATATAACCAGATATTTTTGGATAAAAGTCAGAATTTTTTCTCAGCTGTCTCCTGTGTGTTACAGGATCAAACAAGAAAAACATCAATATTCCTTTTTTAATAAGCTATAGGAAATAACATGTTGAATCAGTGACAACAGGAAAAATACTTGATAGCCAGTAGATGTGGGTTGATCCATCTGGTCTGTAGCATGCTTAATGGAAGACACTTATAGCATATTTTATTATCACAGACTGAATTCTTTACATTAGCTCACTTAAGACCTATGACAAGTGTGAGGCAAGTATTGTCTTTGGGGAGAATAAGGCTCAGTAGATGTAGCAAATGGTAAAGCCTGACTATGTTTTAGACAAGAATTCCCCCATCACCCTAGCCCAGACTTTTAATGGTAATACTTTGTCATGTTTATAGAAATACCTTTTGGTGCTTTTTTGAAAATCTAGTCTCATTGCAGGGCCTACCTGATGCTCCAGTGTTCGGAGTCAGGCAATAAGACAAATAACTGTGCCAGGCTCACTTCCTAGTGGATCTGAGTTTCAATTACTGTTGAACCTCAAGTTGGGTACATACATCAAAAGTGCAACCTTGCTGTCTAGTAGGGGTGTGTTGTGTGCACAAAATAATTAACGGTCCACTTCAAACTAGTTGCTGTCTGTGTGTGCATTTTTTTTTCTTTTGAGTTCCATTTTTTTTCTCTCTGTCTTAAGCTTTCTTCCTCTAGCTTATGTCCTTCCAGTATCAGTATCAACTGGAGCCTCTGCAGTATCTTCTCTGATGTCTAACCACATACATTTCTCTTCATAATAGTTAATTGATCACCTCATTCATTCAAAATAAGCCTCATTGCCAGGAATGCATCCACATTCAGATGTATCTGTGTAGTGCTCTTCATTGTAGCCCCCCTGGGCCAGCACTAGCTTTACTTGATAACTTAGTATGAGTATGTATTCTCAAGATGAACCCTATGTCCACTGAATAAGAAGTCCAAGTGGATCAAAGACCTCAACATAAATTCAGTTACACTGAACTTGATAGAAGAGAAAGTAGGAAGTAGTCTGGAATGAATTGGCACAGGAGACCACTTCCTAAATATAACACAAGTAGCACAGACACTGAGAATGACAATTAATAAATAGGACCTCCTGAAACTGAGAAGCTTTTGTAGAGCAAAGGACTCAGTCAATAAGACCAAACGACAGCCTACAGAATGGGAAAAGATCTTCACCAACCCCATATCTGACAGAGGGCTGATCTCCAAATATATAATGAACTCAAAAAGTTAGACATCAAAATACTGAACAATCCAATTTAAAAATGGGCTACAAAGCTTAACAGAGAATTCTCAATAGAAGAACCTCAAATGGCTGAAAGGCATTTAAGGAATTGCTCAACATCCTTAGTCATCAGGGAAATGCAAATCAAAACAACTCTGAGATACCATCTTACACCTGTCAGAATGGCTAAGATCAAAAACACTGAAGACAGCTTAGGTTGGAGAGGATGTGGAGAAAGGGGACCACTCCTCCACTGTTGGTGGAAATGCAAACTTGTACAGCCACTCTGGAAATCAGTATGGCGGTTTCTCAGAAAATTGGGAATAAGTCTTCCTCAAGACGCAGTTATACCACTCTTGGGCATATACCCAAGGAATGCTCAATCTTACCACAAGAACACATGCTCAACTATGTTCATATCAGCATTATTCGTAATAGCAAGAACCTGGAAACAACCTAGATGTCCCTCAACTGAAGAATGGATAAAGAAAATATGGCACATATACACAATGGAGTACTACTCAGCAGTAAAAAACAATAATATCATGAAATTTGCAGGCAAATGGATGAATCTAGAAAATATCATCTTGAGTGAGGTAACGCAGACTCAGAAGGACAAACACAGTATGTACTCACTCATAAGTGGATACTAAATGTGAGGGAAGGGATGGCCAAACTGCAACCCACAACTCCAGAGAGGCTAGCTAACAAGAAAAGACCCTAGGAGGGACACATGGATGATCCTGTGAAGGAGAAGTGGATGAGATCTACATGAGTGGACTGGGGAGTGGGGTGGCAGAGGATGAGGAGTGGGGGATGAGAACATAGGGAAACGGGAGGGTCAAGCTGGAACAGGGACAGAGTGAGAGGGCAGGGAGGAAGATACCATGATAGATGAGGACGTCATGGGAATAGGAAGAGGCAGGGTGCTGGGGAGGCTCCTAGGAATCCACAAGGTTGACCCCACCTTGGTCTGCTGGCAGTGGTCTAGAGGGTGCCTGGACCGGTCTACTCTGGTGACCAGCTTAGCAAATAACTAACTGTCATCATAGAGCCTTTGTCCAGTGACAGATGGATGCAGATACCGAGATCCATGGCCAGGCACCAGGCTGAGTTCCGGGAATCCAATTGATGAGAGAGAGGAGAGAATCTGCAGGGGAGGAACGTTGAGATCATGATGGGAGGACGTGCAGAGATGACTGACCACACTAGTGGAAGCCCATGAACTGTGGACTGGTGGCTGTGGAGCCCCCATGGGACTGGACTAGGCCCTCTGGATACGGAAGATGGTTGTTTTGCTCAAACTGTTTGGGGGGCACCCAGGCAGGGAGATTGGGATCTTTCCCTAGTCTATGGGTAGGCTTCTGGAATCTGGTGCCTGTGGTGTGACACCTTGCACAGCCTTGGTGCAATGGGAGGGGGCTTGGACCTACCTAGGCACAGTGTGCTGGGTTTTGCTGACTCCCCATGGGAGACCTCGATTTGGGGGATGTGGGGATGTGAGGTGGCTTGGGAAAGAGGGCTGGGGGGTGGGAGGAGAAAGGAGGGGGATTCTGTGCATAGCATGTGGAGTGAGTAGAAAATTTCTTAATAAAGAAAAATGAAAAAAAAAAAAAGAAACCTGAAGGGTTTAGGGTCTGTTTTTGTTTGTTTGTTTGTTTGTTTGTTTGTTTATTTGTTTTTAACCAAGCTCTCTAGATGTCTGATGGACACTAACTAACATTCAAGTTACATTGGCCTAGACACCAGGCAATTGACTACCACAGCATCTATGTCTGAGCAAGCTGCCAGACCTGCTCACTTGCTGTGTTCTGATTTTTAAGGACTTCAGGACAGGGAGATCTCCATCCATCCTGAGTTTCTTAATGCTCTGGTCCCCATTTCCACAGCGAACCTGCTCTTTTTTTTTTTTAACTATACAAAGCAATATTTTATTAGAATTCTTGAGATGACAGCAAATTTGCAAAAAGTGTAATAACAATGAGAAAAAGATATAGTGTTGGAAATCTTGCTAAGGAGTCATGGCTTTTATTTTATTTTTTGTCTTTTCATTTCATCTTTAATTTTCTTTACATATTCTGGTAAAAAAAATTAAGGAAATTTCATTAAGTCTTGCTACTTCAATAAGGTCTTGCTATTCAGAGTAAGAAAAGTAACCACTAATGTCAGCTAAACAGCACAGATTGACTCTAATTGCATCCTGGCTGACTGTTTCTCAAACTAATTTTTTGAATTCCAAACGCCTGTGTTGACAGAGTTTTCCAACAATTACCTCAATGATATTTTTAATTCCACTATAATTCATACATTTAAAAATTTTAACAAAATAAAATATAATAAGATAAAACATAAACCATCACATCAAAGTTAGACAAAGGAAACCAACAGGAGGAAAAGGGCCCCAAGAGAAGGCACAAGAGTCAGAGACCCACATGTTCACACACACACTCAAGAGTCCCATAAAAATACTAAGCTGAAAGCTATAGTACATATGCAGGAAAACTGTTGCAGACTTGTGCAGGCCCTGTGCTTGCTGCTTCAGTCTCTGTGAGTTCATATGAGCTTTGCTTAGTTGATTTAAAGGGTCTTGTTCTCCTGGTGTCCATCATTCCCTCTGGCTCCCATACTCTTTCCATCTTCTTTTCTGCGGAGTTCCTTGACTCTGAGAGGAAGGATTTGATAGAGAGATCTTATTTAGAGTTGTGTGGTCCAGTGTGTAATGTCTGGCTGTGGTTCTCTATTTGGGAGAACCTAGTCTTAGTACTTACTAACTTCCATGAGTACAGATCAGATTTCTGTTTTCCCTTGGACCTCAGCTTAATACTAGATATTATTTAGGAATTCCCGTGTACTAACTGAACACAAAATACTTCATAAAGTTTCCCAAGTCTTGGTAAAGCTGGAATTTTACCTTGGGAAGAACCTGCCCTCATTTGCAGTATTGTGACCCTTAAAACTTGAGTCAGCTAACTCATTCTTAGACTGCTGTTCACAAGGTTAGCTCAAGTGCTTAGTCTCACCTTACTCTTACTGATGTATGTCACTATGCTTTTCTGAGCTAACTCTCTACTGCCATTCTCTCCATGGGTCTATAGTTCCATAACCAGAGCCCTGGATGACCTTAGTGTGCCATAATGCCCTTCCCACCATACTAACATGACCCAGGAGTTGCCATTTCACATATATTCTGAAAGTGAGCCCCCTTTTCTCTTCATGGATGTCATAGGAGCCTCTACTTTCAAAAAACAAAACACCAAAACCAAAACAATGGCTACAGTGAAGTGTTTGCATCTGGCCACGTGCTAACCATGCCCCCTTTTCTACCCATTATCATCTCATCAACTTTGGGGCTCCTTTGTATGCACTGAAGCCATTTACACCTGACTTTTTTTTTCTATCCAATTCTTGTCATCCTGATTAACTTCTTTAATATTTTTGATTTATAAACCGTCTATGTTATCCTTGGAGTTTCTTGCTCTCCTAAACTCAAAGGATTCCGATCTCCACTACAATTGTCATCTCTTATCATGACAATATAAGCAAGGTCTTGTATTTTCCAAAACTGCTTTCCTTCTAGAAACATGAATTTCATCTTGGCATTTGTCATTTTTCCCCTCTCCACTGAATCTCCAGAACCTAAGAGTTATTTGGTCCATGGAAATTATTTACTAAGTACTGCATCTATGAATTGAAACTTAAGAGTATTTCAATATCTGACTTTTGAAAATAGCTTATATTCCCATTCTACATAATCTGGAACGAATATAGCCATGTAACCCACATTCAATAAAGTCTTCACTTTCTTTGCCATGTGTAGCATGTTTTCAACTTTACCTTTAGTAAATACTTTGATGTCATAAAACTGAGCTTCTGTCATTCTGCCTGGAGAATGTCCCCTTGTTTTTAGCTATCTGATTTGTACTTTTTCCCAGGATTGAATTGTGTTGTTTTTTTTTTTTACTCTTTGGATGCCTGTCACACACCTCCCAAATAAATACATGGAGACTCATTCTTACTTATGAATGCTTGGCATTAGCTGGGCTTGTTTCTATCCAGTTTTTCTAACTTAAATTAACCTTTTTCTCTTTTTGCCTCTGGGCTTTTTACCTTTCTTTATTCTATACATCTTTATGGCATGTACCAAATTTGTTTAAGCAAAAATTGTAAAATAAATAAATTAATTAAATAAAAATGTTCCTCAGCATGGTCTGACAAAGAAAGTAAAAAACATTCATGTTGCACATGGTCACAATGCACACATGCATACACACACACACATATCCATGCACTTTGTGTGTGTGTGTGTGTGTGTGTGTGTGTGTGTGTGTGTGTGTGTGT